>JAMKQA010001671.1:0-59977 GCA_024699735.1 Posidonia australis | reverse complement strand
CTATTTTTCACCCTTGTTTTGCATTTAATCACAGAATTCACTTGCAAATCATGTTTTCACTGAGATTTGATCTTTTGCCCCACATTTTGGCCGCATTTGCACTCATGTAAATTTTGCACTTTAGTCCCTGACTTTTCAGGAAATTATTCAAGTGCAATTTTTACATCCTTGTGCCACATTGACACTGGGCCCATCATTTGCATGTTAGAATATGGATAGAGAACATGTTTTTCATCTATTTTCTCGCTCTTATCGCGAATTTTGCGTTTTAGTCTCTATGCTTGCCATTTATTGCATTTATATCCTTTTGATGATTTTTCTTCTCTCTGTTTCTTACAAATGATATTGTCCAGACATTTAACATTCATTTTGACATAACTTAGTCCATGCATCACTCCCATGCAAGCACTAGCCAGGGAAAATGACCAAATTGCCCCTATGCCAAATTTTGAGCATGCATCTCACTCTTTGCATTTAGTCTTGCCATGACATTCATATTAGCATGATTAGAGCATGATCCAGGTTTAGCAAACATTAATCAAACTTTTAGCAAGCATTTGGACTAGAAAGACTGAGTTTCTCGGGCGTACGAGGGTGTCTAATACCTTCCTCGTGCGTAATAGGAATCCTTACCCATCCTCTGGTTAGCAAACATCCAGCCTTCCCATTTGCATCCCATGCATTCGTCCTTTTGTAATTTTCCTCGTTTTTCCCTTAAAAGACTAGGTGGCGACTCCATTTTCTTTCTTTTTCTTCTTTTATCCTTGCGCCTTCGCCATCTCGGCATGGCTGTGATCCTCCCTTCCCCCTCCCTCCGGGTCGGGCGCGGTCACAGTATTAATCATCAAATTTTCCATGCTAAAATTATCTATAATTTAAAAGATAATTCCAACATGTGCCTAATATTTGAAATTTATTTAATTACGAGTCTAGAACTTCCTATGGATATATTTGATGCTCATAATTGTTAGAGATTTTATCTCTTAAATTCGATTTAACTTTGAATTTGGATTTAAAATTCAACTTTAAATTCAAAAACCTTCTCGAAATTTCTAGCAAATTCCAAAGAGTTTAATAAAGTCATGACGAGTCGTCTATCGTTCCTAGATATTTGTTGAGTTGATTTTGGATTTTATTTTTAAATGAGGAGATATTCAGGACTTGACACCTGTATAAGTGGCGACTAGATCCAATATGATATTTTCAGCTATTTTCTCGCTACGAGAAAAATAATATCTTGGGTTGTCACTTGTCCTAGCAGTGACATATTGAAATATATCGCCTGTTCCATGGACGACGAGGCTAAAATATCTGATTTTCGAATCAATTGTTTTTAGAAGCTTCCAGAATTCGTTTTGACGAGATCCCTTACGTCCTGAACCTTGTAAATAGACCCTTAGACCCCCTAGGTCAGAGGGCCTTTGGATTTCTGAGAGAGTCTGTTCTGAAAGAGTGGTCATTGGCGAAGCCTAGCCGGATTCCCACGAGAAGCCCTTTGATCTGATCTTTGGCCCCCCAACTCTTGTTTGTGCCTCTACTTTCTCATATGTGTCATGTTCAAAAGGGTGAAGGGAGTGTTGTTCTCATATTCCTTTTCTATTTCATTATCATATTTCATATTAACTCTATTGCATATGCATGCGGGGACAACCTCCAGTTAGTATCTAGGTTCATTAGTCATGTTTTTTTGTATTCTTTGATTCTTACTTATTTTACTTCGGTCTAATCCAAATCCATTTGTTTTGAAGGGAAAAAGGGAGTTACGTTGCACAAGAGAGTCGTTGAATAACATCTAGCCGTTGATTCAGTGAGCTAGGAATCCATGACCTCAACTTCTACATCAAATCAAGAGCAAATCCAAGGTGTCTTCATCTTTCTATTTCTACAACCTTAAACTTGGATCAGAAGGAAGATCATTTAGATTTAACTCTGCATGTTTTTTCTTTGAAGAAGTGTGACTACTATCAGTTCCTTCATTGTTTTTTCTCATTTTATCAAGACTTTATCCATAAATGAAGAATAAGTAATTGAAAATATGATCAAACAAGACAAAAAGGACAACAAGCATTAAGTATAAGTATGAAATCTCAGAAAAAATTAACTTGATTAATTATCTTCAAAAGCTTCTAAAATAATTAACACATAACTCATCATTCACCTACAATAATCAATACTCCAATTCTATTATATCAAAACTAGAGCTCCCTGAGTATAGAGTACTAGTGTATAACCATTCAACCAGCTTTGATAGTTGACACCAAGCCTTGGTATGTATGAAAAAACTAATTTGTATTAGATTAAGCATTCAAACATGTTACTTCACATCATCACAGTTCCAAATTATTCAAAAATAAAACACAAAAAGTAAAAAAACAACTAAATAAACCATTGCACTATACACTATTGTCTATTGTAGTATTGCACCTTGTGGCTTATGTGTTGTGTTCTTGTCCAGTTGTCCACAATGTCAGAGTATCCTACAATCGACTGTCGATAGGAGGAAGAGGACGAGTAGAGGGGGTTGTGTCACACACTTGCACTGTCGTCAGTAGGAGGAAGAGTTGAGGAGCAGAGGAGGAGGAGGAAGAGAGGTTGTGCTGCTGATAGGAGGAGGAGGAGGAGGAGGAGGCTATGTTAGTGCAATTAGGGAGGAGGAGTTGAGGTTGAGGTCTAGAGGAAGCTGTGGTGATGCATAGTAAGGAAGAGAAAGATCAAATAAGATTTTCTAAATTTTGTTGGTTAAATTTCAAAAATGCGGAAGTCTTGTGGGATTTAAGACCCTACAAACCCTCACTTGACAATAGTGATTGAATTTGGGAAAAAATGAAAAAAAAAGAATTCGAATTAAAGAGGAAAAAACAAGCAGGAACAACTATGTCGGATCTTTAAAAGAATATGGAAAGCTAAATTGTAATCTGAAAACACAATAACGAAATGAAAAAAAAACACAAATAGTAACCTAAAAAAATACAAATAAAACAAAATTGGACAGCCCCATATACATACACACAAAAAAGGCCCCTCCAAAAGAAACGAGGGGATTCAAGGCCCAGAACGGCCCAACCCATTCGATACCCTAGCACCAGCAGTCCCCACTCTCCAGTCACTCGTCTCGGCCCAACCCATTCGATTACCCAGCACCAGCGGTCCCCACCCTCCGGTCACTCGTCTCGAGCGGGAAATGGAAAGGGCGGGAAACAGAGACGAGACACCCATCATCTAATTTCCACACCGTCACTCTCCTCCTCTTTGGAGACAGTGCTAGGGTTTCGTTCCACCCGCTACGATCTCCCACTGGTCTCCGGTCATGAATGACGAAGGTAGGAGGAGGAGAAGGGACTGGGGCGGTGCCCCGAGGAACATCTCCCGGCAGAAGCTCCGCCTCACCGTGGAGGAAGAGCTCGAGGCCAAGCTCGGGTTCGATCTCTTCACCGAGGGGGAAAAGCGGCTTGGATGGCTCCTCACGCTGGCATCGGTAGAAATCCACTCTCCCTCTCTCTCGCTCTCTCTCTCTGGTCCTCTCATTTTTGATCACTTGCTTGCTGGATAAGATGAATTCTTTAATTTTTTGAGGGAAAAAATTTGTTTATTTGATCGGTTCGTAGTCATCGTGGGAGGATCGGGATACGAGAAAGATGTATAGCTGCGTGGATCTTTATTTCGTGACGCAGGTTATAAGTTTGTCGTCTTCATTTGCCTTGCTTTCTATGTATTCTTTTATTTTGCTTTGCTTATGTATATTTGTTATGGCTTATGTTGATTCAGGATGGATCTACATTCAAGGCAAAGCACCGGTTTTCCCCATACTTTTATGCTGCCACGAAGGTGAGCTACTTGTGCTTTTTTTTTCTTCAAATGGCTGAAAATCTTTGTCTATGGTGATTTGTAATGTTGTGTCTCAAGCGTTTAGAAGTGCTTATTGCGACAAGGTTTCTGTTGGAGATCCCTTTTTTTAGTCTAATAGCATAGTGTGCCGCTTGTTATCAGGAAAATGTAGAAAGAGAAGTTGAGGAATATCTTTGGCGGCGGTATGAACGGCAAATTTCCAGCATAGAGATTGTAGAAAAGGAGGACCTAGATCTAGTAAGTTTGTGTTATGCACTAATTTCCATTGTTTTGCAGTTTTGTAATCGTGAGTGCATCCTCTGAAGTGATTACATATATTATGCTGGTTTCCTCTTTTTGTATTCCTGGTGTAAGTGATTGTTTATCATGTTAGAGTTTTTAATATTGGCTCAAAGTCAAACATTAGCAGAGGCCATTTTTCTTACTGGTGGCACTTCTAAACGTGGCATAGCACCACATGAATGCACACTGTGCCATGTTCATGAGGTAGAAAACACATCATGAATCTAAATGATACTTTGTTTGACACAACATGCTTAACACCCAATGGATAGTACCTTGGCTGATACATAATCTAGTTCAAAGTTCCAACATGGAATATTTTTAAGCATGTTTATCAGAAAGGGCAGACACACCCATAACAATTCATAAAACTAAATAAAAAAGGCATATTTTTTCCGTTGCTTTACCTTTGTATGGGCCATATGGTTGATACAAGGTCATTGGAAAAGGGACATTTGCCAGTGGTTGCAAACTGCCTTACCTCTATGACTCACTTTGTCCAGCACTATCCTCTTTGCACTCAACCACAAAAGAAATTATGACTTTTATTGGTGCTTTGACACAATAGTTCCTACAACAGATTCAAAATTGGAAATTGGAATTTTGACGCTAGTATCCAAAAGCCACCAGTATAAAGACTGAATTTGTTAATGTGCTTGGTCCAACTGTTAAATGAGATAAATCCTCAATCTCCTTATCCTTGGGGAGGTGGGGCGGTACAAAACTTGACTCGTCCAATCCCATCCCTCACACATTTCACAAACCCTAGTTTGTGGGTGATGTATGATGTGGAAGAGAAGGAAAAGAATCCTTAAGAAGATAAGAAGAAATCCATCTTTCCCTATAAATGTATCCTTGTTCCATCTCCCATTATCTGCTGAAAATTAGCCTCAAAATGCAACTTTATCTCAGTGGTTGTGCCCTTGGATATAGATGGCCACACTCTTCTAGATGCGACAAAGTGTCCACTCCATATGTAACCTCCATACCTACTTGCCCAACATTACTTCATGAAAACATTGCAAATATGCTACACCAAACCCCCATACACCAAAGGCAAACATAAATATGTCACTTTACCACATGGATCCCATGTTTGTTCCTATCCTTCCAAATCAATCTTCCTATTACTTCTTTAATTACCTGTACAACTCCCTTTGGCAATTTAAAACAATTAAATAAAAGTTGGGCAAGCCACAAGGGACACTCTTAAATTGTACAAGCCTTCTATCCTATTTAAGTGATTTTCCCCGCCCCCATTAGCTTCCTCCACCTCTTTTATTTTTTTAGTGGTTAATAAAGGTAATTTTATTAAAACCAATCAAAAGGAATTAAAACAGATAAACAACAAACATCCTTATCGAGATGGCAAGGAAAAGAAAGGCAAGCAATAGCGTAAAGCACCTAGAAGGCATAAGCAAAGTAAGACAAAAAAGGGAGCAAACAAAGCAGAAATTAACTTAAAAAATCAATAAAGTATTTATAACTTAAAAAAAACAGAAATTATGAATATTTTGTAAATAATTAAAAAATCAAGATAATATTGAAAATTTTGAAAAATTCAGATATTTCAAAAATAAGTTAAGAAATGAGGCAAATAATAAGAAGTTGAAAAAATGAAGATATTTTTTGAAATTTTGCAGAAAATCAGAAATAATAGTAATTGTACAAATTATTAAATAAAATATCCGAAAAAATTGTAAAAATCATAGAAAATTTTAAAAAAATAAATAAAGAAACATATTTTTAATGCTTGAGTATTTTTTTCATATAATTAAACTCATTTAATTTTTTGTTTTCGGTTTTCACAATGATAGATCTTAAAATAATTGAAGGTGATAATGAGGAGAGAGTTGTTAGATCTGAAGATCCAGGATGGTTGCATGATCATGTTGTTAAGAACGACAAACAGGAAACAGAATGTAAGTATTGTGGAAAGAGAATGATGAGTAGGGGTATTATAAGATTGAAGCAACATTTTGTTGGTGGATATAGTAATGTCAGTAGGTGTAAATCATGTGCAATTGTTGTTCGTGATCATATGATTATTAAATGGCACAAAATCTAAGAAAAGTAATAGGATGAAAAGAGATGAAAGATTTAAGAAGATTCTGTTTGATGAAGGAAACTGTGAGTCTATTATTGTACCGGATTCAGATGATGATACAATGTATCCTTCAGATTGTCAAACTCAAGATGAGAGAGACATGTATAGGAGAGTTATAATGAAGTTAAGAAATGAAGAATGGCATAGAAAGTAAATTAAGAGATTCCGTGGTTATGAAATTATTAGAGGAAGTGGAAGTGGTAGTGGCAGTACACAGAAAGATAAGGGTAAAGGTAATGCAGGAATGTTTAGAATGTACAGTTAAAGGTATGACAATTTAGATTCAGCAATGTGTAGAATTGAAGAGTTGAAGCAGAAGACTATCAAAGACATGTTTGGAAATGTTAGAGAGAAAGTTGGTCAAGTTGTACTTAAATACATGTTTTTTAATGTTATTCTGGGAAATACTACAAAAAGACCGTATCTTTAACATATGCTTAATGTAACGGTCAGAGAAGGTACGAGAGTAAAAGCACAAACTGATTATGATATAATGAATAAGTATCTTAAATTAGAAAAAGAGGAATTATAAAGCTACATTAACAGTTTGAAACGATAATGGCTAACCTATGGGATCATTATTATGTGTGATGGTTGGACAAGCACTATTAGGAAATAGATTATTAATTTCATGATTTACTATGATGGTCGTACAATTTTTTTGAAGTCAATTGATGCTTTTGATGTTATCAGAGATCATAGATATCTCTATAAATAAATAATGAAAGTCATTAAACAAGTGAGATCGTCAAATGTGATTTAGATTGTCATTGATAATGATCGTAATTTCAAAAAAATTGATGAAAAAATTATGTCCAAGTATCATTATCTATTGGACACCATGTGTTGTTCATTGTATTGATTTGATACCTAAGGACTTTTGTAAGACAAAGTTGGTGAAGAAGACTGTTAGAGAAACAAAGATTGTAACAAATTTTATTTACAATCACTCCTACGTAGTGGTGTTTATGAGGCCACCTAAGTGTTGTGGCGGTGACTTGATTTGGTCTGGGGTTACTTGATTTGCAATAAATTACATTGTTCTTCAATTGATGATTGATAAAAGGAACAGATTAAAGTACATTTTTAATTTACAAGTCTAGTATAAATATCATGAGAGTGATATTCGAATTGGTAAAAAAATAAATTCTATAATTAATAGTCAGTTTTTTTAGGAGGATGTTTGAAAGATAGTAAGCATAATGAAATTGATTTTCAAGGTTCTTTGCTTGTGGATGGTGATAAGAAACCTACAATAAGTTTCTTATATGAAGTAATGAAGTTGATGAAAGATATTATGAAAGATGCATCATACAGATCATCTAAAGGATATTTGAAGATTATCAAAGAAAGATAGTCCAACATGTTTTTTCACCTTTTACATGAAGTTAGTAAGTAATTTAATATATATATTTATCTTTATCGTAATTATATTTACATTATAATTAGTTGTTTAATTACTTTTCTTTATTAATGTACCATATTATCTGAATCTATAGTACTAATACGATCATAATCTCGAGAATCGTATTGATTTACTATCTTTTACGAGATTAGTGTTAAAAAAATTAGAGTCAAATGTGGACATTTAAATAGAAGTGTTGAATGAAATTAAATACTTTAGAAACTAAATATTCTAATTTGAAGATCTTCAAGTGATTCGTGGTCGTACTTTGATGATTCCAAGTAAGAATTTGTATATTATTTATTTTATTTCATAACATTACATCATAATATGAGTACTACATTAATAATTTAATATCATATTTTAGGTGAATGGTGGATATTGAATGGAATAGATGTTTCAAATTGGAGAAAAATTGTAATAAAGATTTTATCTCAAACTACTTTAACGAAAGAAATTGGAGCACATTTAATCTTATCCATACAAAAAGAAGAAACTGATTGGAAACTCAATGATTAAATGATCTTGTGTTCATGTATTATAATATGAGGCTGAGAATAAAACATATCAGAACGAGAAGATAAGGATTACTTCGATCCAATTGATTTGGTATATATATATAATAAGGACGAAGATGAGGATCCTATGTTAGAGTGATTGTAAGAAAATAGATAACTAGTATTACCTGAAGAACAAGGTAAACTAAATTCAAGAATTGTTACTGAAATAGACATTAATGTTGAAGAATACATTAGTTCATCAGAACATTGTCGTAGTGGAACTCTATGTTTAGGTGGTGAGACTGATATAGATGATATCTCACAACATGATGGTAAATGTAGTGATAGTGGATATGCAACTCAACATAGAATTGGAGATCTACGAGAAGAAAGTCAAAGGTCACTTAGTTCATTTACAGGAGAAGATGAATTCACACATGTCATGTAAGATGAGTGTCATGGAGTCCGACAACCATTAAGATCTGATGCTTTGTCGTATCATTATAAAAGAAAATCTCATGAAGACAACATAATATTTAAATTCTTAGAGCAGTCATATTAGGAGAAGTTTATTAGAATCACTTGATTATTTGAATATCTATGATCCTACGGACCTTTATGACTATAGCTTTTTTGGATATCGTTCTTGTGGACAATCACATTATATCTCTGAAAGTGAATGGATGAGAATTTCATCTTCCTGTGTCTTAAGTTAATAAAGTGAATGAGATATGAGCTCTAACTTTAACTATAAACCACCACAAATAGAATATGAGCAACAACTTCATCAATGTTCTCTAAGTCAAGATTATTTCCCTCAATAGACTTAACAAGTATTTATTTCACAGTATTCACCAATGGGATTCTTAATTCAGTTGCCATTGTCATAGTATTACTATTATATCATGCAATATCATATATATTATAGTTATATGTGTTGGAACAACTATGTATTGTGGAGTAAGTTTGAAATTCGACAACAAATTCTTCGTAGCCACAACATAGCTGAACAACAAGAAAATATTGATGAACCAAAACATTCTTTTTAGTATTAAGCATATATAAGGTAACTTTTATTAAACATTTATTAAATATTTTTACGTATTATTTATGTTTTAGAATATTTGTATTTAGTCCATGTAGCGTATTTTAATATAATACATGTTTAAAAAGTTGATTGAAGTAATCTTAAATGTGGATTATTGTTTATTTTAGCTTATTCTAGAGATTTAAAGCAAAATTTGAAGTTTTTTGAGTAATTCCATGAACTTTTGTAAACTTACTGTGTTTCCATCAATATTTCCACCGATGTTCGACATGTAATCGATGTTTAAAACCTTGTCCACGCTTAGAGACTAAATCATTCCTCTTCCTTATTTGTACATCTTGAAAGATACAATGGAAGGGCAAAAGTCACAAAACAATACAATAGTTTGGTTCACGTACATATAGGACTTTGTTAAGATGAATATGAGAAGAAGCTTGAACAATATAGGAAGTTTGAACAACATCAGAGCCAAACAAAGCACATGGATTATTTTCACTTGCTTCCATCTACCCCCTTCCAAATAGTCCATCAAAGCCATCTACATCAAATCATTTTGATTCAAATTTAAATGATCTAGGATCCCAATCAATCACATCTCCAAAGAGAATAACAATGGCATATGATATGAAGTGATGCTTGATATATAATGGATTTTAGATGTTGGCTATGGATCATCCCAACTAACTGTCACAAAGACTTTGTCAAGTTTGGATGAAGAAGGATTTTGGTGAAAGTTTGACCAAGTGAATTGGCACCCAGCAATTGGCGAATCTATCCACTCAAGCTCCTTGATGACATCATTGAATTCCATCATACATGTTATCAATTTGCTGTTATTATCCGATCTGTCATTAGTAAAATGGATCACATTGAAGTCACCACCAATCATAGTTTCTAAATGCCGAATTGATTCAAGTTTCTAGATTTGTTCCATAGAGCATGTCTTCCGATCTATTCACATGGGCCATACACATTCAGAACACCCCATTCTATGTCATCCAACCGATTACGGAGAGCAACAAATAACCCAAATGTGAGCATCACTTGATTTGAACATACAAATTCAGATTCGTCCCACATGGTTAGAAGGCCACCAGCTGCCCCAGTTGACTTTTTCAAAGAAAATTCATTGAGATATTTTCCACCCACTGATAAGCAAACAGCCACTTCCATTTTTGTATCTTGGAAACAAACCACATCTGGTTTAGCCCTGTGAACCATGGATCACACCATCCTGCACTTTCCACCATCATTCAGCCCTTAACATTCTAAAATAGAATCCTTATAGTGACAACAAGTCATCTATTTCAGAAAAACCAGTCACATACCAGATGCCACCTTCTTTACTATGAAAACGTAATTGCTGAAACTGCTAAAAAAGGCCTAATTGCTGAACATAGTTTTTTTTTTAAATTTTAAAATAAAGAAGTGCTAAATAATTGTAAGCCAATTGTAATCATGTATCCTTGTTCCCATTACCAAGTGATACTGTCAGAGGACATCATCATGTTTAGCCATGGCCATGCAAGAAACCTATGACTACTCTCATTTCTTTTCAATATTCAAGGAGAAAAGCACCACCACGACAACTAGAAACAACAGATCAATAGAGAAAAGGATCGATAGATGCCAATCTTACAATATGGAGACGTTGCACTCATGTTTTGTGGAACTTCTTTTGTCAAGCTAGGCATGTGGAATATATGCTCCTACTTCTTCAAAAAGCATATATGCTCCATCTTGTGGGGGAGTATTTGGCTAGACAATTTGGTTCACTTAGACATTCCTACTTTATTTATGTTCACACAGGAAGGGGATTAGAGTAATCTAGCAATCTGACTCTAGGCTGTATATGTTGTAAAACTTTTCTAACAAATCTAGTATGTTTTTTTTACTTAATTATCTATTTTTCAACAATACTGTATGTTTATAGCTTAATTTGACTGTTCATATTTAATTCTTCAATTTTTATTGTTTTTTTGTCACTTATTATATGTTCCTATATGTATCTTTGCTTCTTTTATTTGAGTATTTTGCTGATTGATTTGATTTATTTTAACTTGATTCTCCAGACATCTGATAACTTTCTTTTGGCAGAAAAATCATTTATCTGGCCTGCGCAAGACATATTTAAAAATTGGCTTTGAAACTGTCCAGCAGTTGATGCATGTAAAGAGTGATTTATTACATGTTGTTGAAAGGAATCAAGCAAGGATTGATGCTGCAGATGCATATGAATCCATATTTAGTGGATATAGGTAATACACATAGAGCTGATAATGACGAACAATTGAACGTTGGGAACTCATATTTTCTGTTTCTTCAATGCATATCATTACATGCTTAGAATGTAAGCATTCCCTAATGTCCCAGTTCCATCTTTTCTGCTAACAATTTCTTTCCGTTACAAATATTTTAGCCATGAAGACCATTTTTGAGTGTTGTTGATGTTTTCTTGTTCTGAGTTGTCTTCTTTTGTTTATTTTGCAGCAAGGAGAAACCACAAGACTATATAGATTGCATTGTTGATCTCCGTGAATATGATGTTCCATATCATGTTCGTTTTGCAATCGATAATGGTAGTTTTTTCATTTATATTTGCTTTTATTTCTCTGTAACTATACAAAAGTTTTTTTTGTTCTTCTGATGTGTCCTTGTTATATTTGTTTCCACATGTTTGCAGATGTGAGATGTGGACAATGGTACAATGTTAGTATATCTGGCAACGGTATTGTGCTAGAGAAGAGAATGGATCTTCTCCAACGTGCTGAAGTTTGTGTTTGTGCTTTTGATATCGAGACAACAAAACTTCCTCTTAAATTTCCTGATGCTGAGTATGATCAAATTATGATGATCTCTTACATGATAGATGGTCAGGGATATTTGATAATCAACAGGGAGGTATGATTGGCTATCATACGAAATATAAATAGATGCATACATTCGAGTAATTCACATATTATACACCGTTTCTTGATCCTTTCTTCTATACTGTAACAGTACTAGGAATAATATGAAAAATTAGGCATTTGAAAAGCTATCTCAGGAGCCATTGGTTTGTAGGCTTTTACTAAAATTCTAGAATTGCAAAATATTGGACTTCCAAATTCAGTTCTTTTTTGTATTCTAAATTTCTGTATTTTTGTTTGGTTTGCCATTTCCTGCCTTTTTATGTTTGTACCTTTTCTCTAATGGAAGTGAAGAAGTGAAGTTGCCTCTTTGTACTAACAACACCGATAAATGATAACACATGTTTTAACATCATAATTTGTTTTGCATTCATAAGTTTTTTTTGCTAGGAGTTGATATTGCAACCTAGCTCATATTTTGTATCTCATATTTCGTATTGGATGTTTTAACAACAAAGATAAAAATGGTCAACATGGTCGATACTATGAGGTGTCACATATAAGCTTCTCGCTTCGTCCATTATTTATCTTGACTGTACAATTGCACTAAAACATTTCATGGTTGTGCAAAAACCAATACCATTACATTTTCCCATACATTACCAAGGCTTCTGTACTTGGCCTTTTGTATTTTGGTAATTTTCATATACCATTTCTAACATGTTCATCCAATTGAGAGAGTTTGTGCAACAATCCCTTGAAATGTAATTGTGTTTTCCCACTACCAATGGCTTCTACACATTGTTGTTTTTATGCTTTGGTTTTTTTTATGCCATTGCTCACTTGTTCATACGATTGAGGGAGCTTATGCGATAGTCCCCTGAAATTGTACAACATTGCATCATATTCTTTGTTCCTTCAAACTTCTTACATATGACTATTGACGACATAATAATTGGGTTTTCTATGACATTAACGGGTGGTTCAACAAGAGATGGCAAGTGGGAACACACTTGTTACCTGAATTGTTAGATTCAAAGTAATGTCGACACAAGATACGGTCTAGTTGGAGGATGAACACTGATATCCTCGTTGAGTTCAAAAATATCCAACAAACACACAACAAGATACTGTCTAGTTTGAGGATGAACACTGACATCATCGTCGAGTTCAAAAATATCCAACAAACACACATTTTATGGAACGTAGAGATAACTTGTCAAGACTAGGAGACAGGTCTTGAATGAAAGTGATACAACTAAACAACCTAGGAGGCAATGAGAATAACTCTAACTTGGGACGCAATCGTCGGCGAGGTATTTCACCACTCAAAGGAGTAGAGGACATCTTATTGATATGGTAAAAAGCAATATGGATGGTATTAGTCCACAAATACTTGAGACATTCATCTGCAATATAATGATACGTGTGATGTTTAGACTGTGTCTATCAATCACATTATTTTGTTGAGATGTATGGTGGTAAGTAGTCTATTGAATAATTCTCAATGAAGCACAATAAGATAGAATCTTGGTTTGAATAAATTCAAGAGCATTATTTGTACGTTAATACTTTAGTGAAATAGGAAATTTATTCATTATTTCAGCAAAGAAATTTTTATAACATCTAGAACATTCTTATGATTCTTCAAGAGGTAAATCCAAGTACATGAGAATAATTATCAAAAAAAATAATGTAATATTAATAACATGACAGAGATTGGACACAAACAATGACTTAATGCAACCAAACTCTGGCTCGACACAAGACGTAGACGTTTAAAGGTAGTATAATGGTGTTTATCCAACTGACATGACTCATAATTAAAAGAATATATTGAGATCGAAGGTGAGGTTTGTTGAAGCTTTTGGTGTGATGGATGACAAATAATAGTGCTACACAATGAAGGACTTGAATGTGGAGATTGAGGATGCTAAACCACGATGTATCTCATCAAGAACCAGTAGATACAAATCATGTCCACGTTTATGGTCTAAATCAATCTTCTTTTTTGCCTGTAAATATTGAAAGGTATAATGAAAAGGAAAGATCATTGGTAATGCCATTGCTAGATAATAGGTTAAATGGAAAATAAGTACATAAAGAACTTTATCAAGTACAATTTGGGAAGAAGCTAGTACAATCCTTTCTTCATTAGCGATAGCAATAGAACAAATGTTAGAGAGGTTGGACAAGTGAGTGAAAAGGTCATGCGTTCCTTACATATTGGAGGAGGCCTTCGAGTTTATAATCAAGAATTGTCTTGAGAGGTTAGTAAGGCACTCGTGCCTATGGTGGAAGCATGTGAGGTAGTCGTAGTATTGTTAGTGGTTTAAAGTTGTAAGAATTGCTTATATTTAGCTTGAGAGATGGTGACAGTCAGATGAGTAGTAGGCTCCATAGGTGATAACTATAATCACATTGGCTCATTGTGGCTTGTTGAACTTGTCCTAATACTTCTACGGGTGATGATCTGTCCTACTACAGTGTTGACAATGAGGTCGGCCCTTTTCATGAGTGCGACCACGACCATGAGAAGTTGGGGTGACCATTGGGGTGACCATTGTTGATTGATTTGAAATTGGAGTTAGTGTAGTGGTGGAAATCCTTGGAGCTCTGGAGAAAGAGGTCTAAAGATTTGGAACGATCTCTGTGTTAGGGCTAGACATGTATGCAGTGATACCTAACAACTCTCTATATTGTCTCATCTTGGCTACATCATCAACCAACGGTTGATAAATCTCGAGCTCATCTAGAAGTCCTTGAATGGTAGTGAAATGGTCTTGAATTGATTTAACAGAGAATAAAAATTTACTCGTAAATCTTAAAAACTCTAGAGATGTTTTTCTCGTGCCTATAGGTGATCTTTAAGGTGTTTTAAATCTTCTTAGTGGGGTGAGGTATCATCATACCATGAACAATATTGGGTTCCATTCTATTTACCAATCATAAGACTGTGACACAATCATTAGTGTATTGGTTCTCATAGATGGCATCGTTGATATCGACAAGTAGATGTGTATGATGACTAAGCTTCCAATAGACAACAATGAATGTCTTAAAACTTTAGTGGGACCACGACAGATAATTTTTTGCATTCAACTTCTAAGAAGTGCAATTAAGATTCTTCACCAATAACTCCTGAGATGTCATCGATCAACATGGTAGAGGCACAAAAATAGGAAAAATGGTCTTATTTTGCACGAGAAAGAGTAGATTCAGAAAAACAACACCAATGTTGCACGAACATCTTGGGTACATGAGACAATCAACTGAGGGCACGAGATGTGTGGATAGTATGTGTCCATACATAGAACAGTAGATTCGGTATGTGGCAGCCTCAAACATGGGAAAAACTAGCAAGCATGGCTGTCGATACCATTGATCATGCTTGAGAGAGGTTGATGGTGCCACCTAGACTGGTAAGCGATGGCAATACGGAGGAGAGAAGCCAGCGAAACATGAAGAGTTGTTGAAAGAGTCAAGTTGCGATGGTAGTGGTGGATCTGTGGTGCTAGGTCGATGGCATAGGTTTTTTTTAAAAAGGTAGGTGGAAACTCAAGTGTTCCGATACCATGTGGAATGGGGAGAATAAGTATTCCTTGGGCTTTCCTATATCTTTGGTAATAAAGTGAGTCTTGAGGTACTCCTTGGCCTTACTAATCATTGCAGAGTCACTACTTGTCAATAAGATATCATCAACATATACTGTTAGAATCACACAGTCTATAGTGGTCTTCCTGGAAAACTGAATGATCTATTGTACATCTTTAGAAATCATTGTCTGTAATAATTTAATTTTGCTGAACTTATTAAATCATGCTTATGGACTTTGTTTAAGGCCATAAATTATTTTTCAGAGTAAGTACACATGATCCTTCCTTGAGTATCATACACTGACGGTTGTTCCATAAGTTGACATGATTGATTTATGATAATGGATAGGAGAACTCGTGTAGAGTTGAGACGAGCCATAGGTGAAACAGGCTCTGCATAGTTAATGTCATATGTATGTGTGAAGCTACGAGCAATCAAATGAGCCTTGTACCCGTCAACAAGTTCTTCTTACTTGTGCTTGATTGTGAATATCTATCTATAAGTGACTATGTTGGTATTTGTAGGATGCGTAATCAAGTCCCCCACGTATTAATATTTTCATTTTATCATCCATAACTACCTTTCAATAGGGAACATGAAGTGCTTCATGGTAGTTTTTGGGAGTAGACTTTATGGAAATAGACAAAATAAAGCTACAAAAAGAAGGTAAAAGGTGGTCATCGGATACAAAATAGGAGATAGAATGAGTTATGGCGGAATGTTTATCTTTCCGTATAGTAATAGGTAGATTAAAGTCTAAGGTAGGTACGACGACGATAAATTTATAAAGGACAAGAAAAATTTTGTCCCACATTAGGAGAGTTGGAGGTAAAGGAATACTATATGGAGGTGAATTGTTAGAACCTATATAGGGTATGGATTTAAAAGAGGTAACATCTATAGAAGCAATGTAACGACGACTGGGTGGTTGAAAACATCGATACTTTCTTTGAATTCTAGAGAACCCAATAAAAACACATTTAATGGATCAAGGAGATAGTTTGTAACATATCCAAATATTCTAGGATGCAAAGAAAATAACTCCTTGGGATGTAAGCGTCGGAGAGGCACTTCACCTCCAAGAGGAGTGAATGACATTCTATTAATAAGATAAGAAGCAGTAAAGACAACATTAAATAACAAGTATTGTGGAACATTCATCAGCAACATAATGGTGCTTGTAACATTCAGAATATATCGATATTTATACTCAGCTACACCATTCTATTAAGGTGTAGGAAGGTAAGTAGTTTGATAAAGAGCACCAATAGTGGCATGGTAATTTTGAAGATTACTTTGAACAAATTCTAGTGCATTATTAATGCAAAAGATTATTAAAGTAATAGGAAATTGATTTATTATTTTTGTAAAAATTTCTTTGCTACATCAAGGATTTGAACAAGATCTTGTAGAAGATAAATCGAAGATACCTGTAAATAGTTATCAACAAACATAATATAATATCTATGACTAGATACAGACAACACTTTAATAAGACTCCATACATTATTGTTAGAGTAGTTATTATTATTTGTTATGTCTAAATGGATTATTGAATATCCATTTACTGTAAGGATGTTTAATATACCTATATATATGTATACTTCTCATATCAATAGAGATAGATTTTCTTCATCTTCCACCATATGGTACCAGAGTACGGAAAAAATAAAAAAAAACCCTAACTCACCGGTTGCCACCGTCTGACCCGGCGGTCGTCGCCTCCACTGCCATTTGCCTGTTCCGTGGTCGGTAGGCCTCCCGAGCCTTCCCAGTCGCTGGCACCCTCCCCAGCCACTCTCGTACCCTCCTCAGCAGCCGGCAGACCTTCTCTCGCGCCTACAGTCCACCGTTGGCCCCTCCGTACGTCGTCCAATCACTATCGGTTTGGGTGTCACCGACGCATGGTTAGCCATCGGTGATGCCCTGTTGTCCCTCCTGTTCAATAGTTAAGGCAGTTTAGCCCTTCTTAGTCATGTTTTAGGCCCTCATCTTGTCTCTGGTTGTTGTTGTGTGTGGATACGTCACATCCATGCATCGTGGTGAGTAGTCTGGTTCCTTTTTTCCTAGTTTTCAGATTGTATATTGTTGATTTTCTAGTAGAATTTAGTAATGATGGCATCTTAGGACTCCTTTGTTAAAAATATGAGTGGAACTTCTGAGAAATTCCCTGGACATAAGTATCATTTATGGTCACAAAGCTTCGAAACCTTTGTCTTGTCACACAGAAACTTGAAACATCTTACACATTCCCCTCCTGATGTGAAATCTGATACGTATGAAGATTGGTTGGCTGATGATGCAACAGTTATTTCTTGGATGGTCAATAGTATGGAGCCTTCAGTTGCACGTGGTGTCATATCCTTGCGACTAGCGAAGAAGATTTAAGACACCCTTCGCCTTACCTTTGGTTATGAAAAGAATATCTCCAGAGTTTGTGAAATCTATAAGTAGTTATTTACTCTGCGACAGGGTGACAGATCTGTCAAAGACCTATTCACTGGTCTTCGTGCCTTACTAAAGGAGTTGGACATTCATCAGCTTTTGACAGTTGGCATCACCCGTCTGCGTTAGTACCGCGAAGAATTAACAGTTTCAGTGTTCCTCTCTGCCTTGAACTTCGATCTCAGTTTCCAAATTAGAGGTCAGGTGCTAGCTGTTGATGTACTTCTAGATCTACAGACTACGTTTAGCAAGGATCTGCGAGTTTCTACAACCACATCTCATATAGTGTCGAGCCTTCAACTATGACGGCCACACGAGGTAGAGGTTGTGGTGGTTCTCGAGGAGGGCGTGGTCGCGGTGATACAAGTGAATGTCCACGTTGTACACATTGTGGGCGGTTGGGTCATAAGATTGAAAAATGTTGGGATATTATTGGTCGACCTTAGACGGCGAATGTTACTACCGAGCCTTCCACAGCTGTTGTCACCACTGAGGCGTCGACATTCACAATATCATAGTTAGACTACGAGCGGCTTCAGCAGCTAAAGGTCACCAACTCTACTGCCACGGCTATACATGCCAGCTCCTTAGGTATTAGTGCTTTACTCGCATCTAGAGATTCCTCCTGGATCATTGATTCTGGTGCTTCCTCTCATATGTCAGGTACACGTAGTTTATTTACCCAGTTATCTTAGTTATCTGATATTCAGACTGTTGCGATTATCGATGGTCGAACTTGTCCCATCTTAGGTGAAAGGATGGTCCACGTCTCTTCACAATTATCACTTGAGAATATCCTTTTTGTGCTTGATTTTTTTGTTAATTTATTGTCTATTAGTGCAATCACAAAATAACTACAGTGTTGTGTGACCTTTTTTCCTTTTTATTGTATATTTCAGGATTTGTAGACGGGAGGAGGATTGGTTTGGGCCGTGACAGAGGCAATGGAGTGTACCTACTAGTTAGTGATGAGATATCTCAAGGTTTGGCTTTTGCGACGTCTACTGTTGAGTTTTCTTCCTTGTGGCACTATAGGCTGGGACATCCATCTTATCGGAAACTTCAGTAGACTTTACGGTGGCAATCTGTTTCACGTTTTGATTGTGAGTCTTGTCAATTAGGTAAGTACCATCGTGCTTCATTTAAAAGGTTGAGTCTTGCATCTAGTACTATAGCTTTTGAGTTAGTTTATTGTGATATTTGGCGTCTGTCTAGAGTCGAGTCTGTGTCAAGTTATAGGTATTATATAGTCTTTGTAGATGATTTTTCTAGAACATCCTGGGTATATTTGCTTAAAGATAGTAGTGAGGTCTATGATGTACTCAAGAATTTTTTGAATGAAATAAAGAATCATTTTAATGTGACTCCTAAGTTTTTGCGAACTGACAATGCACTGGAGTTCATTCCGTCTAAGTTTACTTCTTTTTGTGCTATATTGGGCATTATCCATCAGACTTCTTGTCCTTACACCTCACAGCAAAATGGGGTTGCAGAGCGTAAGCATTGATACATCTTAGATGTCACTCGTATATTTATGTTCCATATGTTTGATCTCAAACATTTATAGGTTGATACTGTACTTACAGCCACTATTTTATAAATAAGATGCTTTCTGCATCACTTGGGAGTGAGGTTCTACTTCGCCGTCTAAAACCTGAATTCACCTTGTTTCGTCTGACACTTAGAGTTTTTGGGTGTGTGGCATTTGTTTAAGACCTTTTCTCCGATCTAGACAAACTATCCTTATGTTCTATTAATGTGTCTTTGTGGGTTTTTTAAGGACTCAACGGGGTTATAGGTGTTTCCATCTCTCTGTTCGACGATATTATGTCTCTGCGGATGTCACCTTCTTTGAGTCCAAGTCGTACTACAATATTCCTTCACCATCTAGCATGTCTATTTTCATTCTTTCGGTTGCTGAGTTGCAGGATGCAAATATTCAGTCCACATCACCTGTTCTGCCACGAGCTCCTCCACCCTTGCAGGTGTATCGCAGACGGCAACATACTCTAGTGCCTCCCACCATTGGGCCATCGTCTTTTGCAGATGTAAATCCGCTCATCAGTTGCTCATAGTCTTTAGAAAAGGTACTCGTTCATGTACTGTTCATCTTATTTCTCATTTTGTATCTTATGATATTCCATACCTTCGTTTTCGTAGTTTTGCTTTGTTCATTCTTTCTCAGACTATCCTTAGGACTTACAAGGAGGCACTTTCCCTTCCTTATTGGAAAGCGACCATGGATGAGATCGCTGCACTTACGAGTTGTGGCACGTGGGAGTTGGTGGTTCAAACTGCTGGGACTACAGTGGTCACCTGCAGATGGGTTTATACAATCAAATACAAGGTTGATGGCAGCATTGACAGGTACAAGGTCAGATTGGTTGTTCGACGATTCACTCAGACATATGGGATTGATTATGAGGAGACCTTCTCATCAGTTGCTCGTCTCAATTCTATCTATGTACTTCTGTCTCTAGTCTTGAATAATTCTTAGGATTTGTGAGAGCTTGATGTGAAGAATGCCTTCCTCTATGGAGATTTGACTGAGACAGTATTGATGGAGTTGCCTCCAGGGTACGTTGCTTAAGGGGAGGATCGTGTGTGTAAACTAAGGAAGGCCATCTATGGGCTCAAGTAAAGTTCTAAAGTATGGTTTGAAAAATTTAGTTAGGTGGTATCGGATGGTGGTTTTCAGCAGTGTGCAGTGGATTACTCAGTGTTTTACTGGTGCACAGGTCGTGAACGTGTTATCCTGACTGTGTATATGGATGACATACTAGTGATTAGGAGTGATGCAGAAGGAATTGCAGAGATAAAGGACCATCTTCATAGACATTTTGTGACGAAAGACATGAGAAAGGCTCGTTACTTTCTAGGAATCAAGTTTGCCTATGCTCATAATAAGATGGCGCTATCACAGAGGAAGTATGCATTGGATCTCTTACAAGAGACGTGGCTTCTGGGATGCAAACCTGAAAGCACTCTTATCGAACAGACACCATCATTTTGGGATAGCAGCTCAGAGTTACTGGAAGATCTTGGTTAGTACCGAAGACTGATTGGGAAGCTTATCTATTTGACGGTGATCAGACTTGACATTTCATAAGCAGTTAGTTTTCTGAGTCAGTTCATGCATGAGCCTAGGGGGGTACATTGGACAGACGTTCTTCGTGTTTTATCTTATGTGAAAAGGTCACCAGGTAAAAGTCTAGTTTACAGGAAGAATGGCCACTTTAGAATTGAGGTTTACTCAGATTCAGGTTATGCGGGTGATAGAGGAGACAGAAAATCTACGTCTGGATTTTGCATCTATGTGGGAGGTAATGTGGTCACTTGGCGCAACAAAAAGAAAAATGTGGTATCAAGGTTTAGTACAGAGGCTGAGTATAGATCTATGACTCAGATAACTTGTGAGATAATGTAGGTAAAGTCATTGCTTGAGCAGTTTGAACACGATGTTGAGGTGTCTATGTCTATGAGGTGTGATAATCAAACTGTTATCTTTATTGTAAACAATCCTACCTTCCATGAGAGGACAAAGTACATCTAAGTTGACTGTCATTTTGTGAGGGACTTGGTCATGAGAGGAGTTATCTCTACTCCATACACATTCTTTAGAGCAGTTAGTAGATATATTCACGAAGAGTCTTGTTATAAGGTTGTCTGAGTTTCTATGTGACAAGCTGGACATGGTTAATATGTATGTTCCAACTTGAAGGGGAGTGTTAGAGTAGTTATTGTTATGTCTTATGTCTAAACGGGTTATTGGATATCCATTTACCGTAGGAATGTCTAATATACCTACATATATGTACACTTCTCATATCAATAGAGATAGATTTTCTTGATCTTTCACCACAATTACATTGAATCAACTTAAATGTACTATGACTAGTAGTAAGACTAAGATGCTTATAAATAGTACGGTGATGCTTACGTAACTGACATGAGTCACAAACAAAAGGATTGATAGAAATCCAAGGTATAGTCTGTTGAAGTTTACGATAAGACGGGTGATCGAGTCGGTAATGTCATAGTAAGGAAGACTCTTGTGTAGATCTAAGAGATGTTAATCTATGAGGTATCTCATTACGAACAAGTAGGTATATACCTTTTCCATACTCACCGTTCAAATCAATCCTCTTCTCTGTTCGTAAATCTCGAAAGATACAATGAAAGGAAAAAAAGGTCATCCAATAATACAATTGCTTTGTAATGGTACTAATAGATAGAAAGTTTATAGGGAAATCACGAATATAAATCACTTTGTTAAGTGTAATATGAGAAGAGACATTAAGAACACTTTCGTCATATTTTGGACAAGTATGATCATCAACAGTGGAAACAAAACAAATGTCAGAAAATAACTAGGAAAGACTGGTAAAAATGTATCATATACCTAACATGTGGAAGGAATCAAAGTCGATAATAGAGAAATTGTCCTTAGAAGCTAGTAAGACACTCGTACCTATGATAGAAGCATGTGTTGTTGTAGCAAAGGGTTAATTGATTTGCAATTGCATAAGTCGGTCATAGTAATCATGAGAAATGGATATTGTATGAGTAAGTTGATCTGTAGGTAATGTAGTGAAAGATATTTTTGTAGTAGCATGAACAGAAGAGATATGCAGGGGTGTACCAAATTTTGCCTAAAACCTAACAGATTGACCACCGTCCTCTTAATTGTTTGTCAATGTATACTTTGATACATCACTACTATAAACATTGCTTAAAATAACTTAGTCATCATAGATTCTTAGTTCTTCTAGTTAAACGTGGAACTTGAAAAATTAAAAATAGAGCTGAATCACCACAAAATTGTTGGAATTTTCTTGACTTCTCTTATTGACTCAATGATGTATCTGATTGTGCTTCCTATTATAGCAAGGTTCTTACCAACAACTCTTGTTGTAGTGTGTTGGGGAGGACATTGAAGATGTGGAGTATACCCCAAAACCAGAATTTGAAGGATGCTTCGAAGTGAAAAATGTGAAAAATGAGGTATTCTCTTTGAAGCACATTCTTCATACTTCAAAGTATTTAGTCATTATTATTGTTTAGATGTTTGTTTTTCTTTTATAGGAAGAGCTTCTTAAACATTGGTTCAGCCACATGAAAGATGTGAAGCCTGGTATATATGTTACATATAATGGTGATTTTTTTGATTGGCCATTTGTGGAGAAAAGGGCAGCACACTATGGAATCAGGATGAGTGAGGTTTGTTCAGTTGTTTTTAAAAGTATGGCTCTCCTGTTCTTGGCATGATCTTTCTATGACAGTTTTCTATCAACTGACTCACAGAGTATCAGTGTTAGTTTTAATGTGCAATAGATGGACCTACAATAAATCTTACTTTGTCATCTACATAAGGTAGACCATTTATCCTGGTTCTGTACCATAATGATTTCTTTTTGTATGTGAAGGTCAAGTGCCCAAAAAATGGAGTTCTGAAAGTTCTGTTAGTTATATGTGCAAAGCTGATCCATTTTCTATCAGATATCTTACTTTCCATAAAATACAGTCTGTAGAGTATGCCATTCATTTGTACAACATATGCGATATGTTGCTTTCTATTTGTTTGATTTTTATTCCAGTTACAGGATGCCTTCTTCCCTTTTAACTTTTGGAAGTGACATAATTTCTAAGTCTTGTTCAAATGCTCTATCTGATGCTTTAGTAGTTGTCCAGTATAATTTTGTTTACTGATTTCCAGGAAGTTGGGTTCCAATGTGATAGTATGCAAGGGGAATGCCGTGCTAAATTTTCTTGCCATTTGGATTGTTTTGCTTGGGTAAAACGTGACAGTTACCTTCCCCAAGGAAGCCATGGTTTAAAGGTGCAGTATCAAGTTTGAATTTGTTAGGTCATATACTCATTGTTTAATTAAATATGTGCATGTAACTTAGTATACCTCCTTTAACTGTTCCTTACTAATATTTATTTGCATTGTTTTGCAACAAGTGATTATTCCTGAGACAAAAAATACCAACCTAGTTGTAGCGTTCATGACAAGTTTATGCCAGAAAAAAATGTTACAATGAATAGTCTACACTCACTCATGTTGAGTTGAGTGGCTCATATTCATCAACTTAAGTTATGATAGATAGGTTGATGTTAGATGGGTAAATGAATATCCTTTTAAGATCATTGCCTATATTTAGGTATGTAACTTTAATTGGTGAGATGATCTAATCATTATTTTCTCTTAATATGGTATCAAAGGCTAGGGTTTTTTAAAGAAGACTCTTGTCTCCCTCCTCTCCACAACCACCAATAACTGCCATCGTTGTTGTAGGAACCAATACTAGTAGTAACAACCATGGGTGGCGACAACAGTAGTGGTAACTGCTGTTGGCCGCCACTATTGGTAAAGGCTTGCTTGGCCTTTTTGAGGTAGTCTCTTCTCCATTAAAGCCACTACCTGCACTTTAAATTGCTTTGGCTTATTTCTTCGTACTATTTGTTATTTGTAGGACTTATACACGAGGAAGAGGATTGCTACTGGGACTGATCTTGGAGGCCTTTATTATTTAGATGACTTCCCTTCATGTTTTACTGTTGCAACTACCTGAGTCTCCTTTTATCACACTCCTCACCTCGGGTCAAGAATAAGGTTTGTGTGAGAACCAAACTTCGACCCAAGGTGTGAAAGGAGCGTTAAGATGCTTATCGGCGTGCAAGGAGTAGTGAAGGTTCGAAGGGAAGCATGTGCTGGGACAGGTACACTTAGCCATGACACGTGTATGGGATGCATGGTTTGTGCATATATCAGCATGCTAGCGGAAGGGCGTGGTAATGGATGTGGTGCAGGTCGTGTGTTGTCAAACGATTGTTATGCAATGTAAGTGAATGTACGGGTCATACGCAAACATTAACCATGGTAGGATGGGCATGAGTATTGATCAAGATGGTCATGCGCTAACCTTGATTGTACGGAATGGAATGCGAGCAATGATGGCAATGGGTTGTGCGTAGGTTGACCAAGTGCTCAGGTGGAGTAGAGTATGGACGTGTTTGGGCGTTGCGGGAAAGTGGCATGGTACATATACATTCACGAGCTAATTATCGACGTTATAGTCAAGTACATTAAAGAGCTATAGTGCACGGGCTTTAGGTGGTGTTAAGTCGAAAATCAAGAGACTTGATGGCGTGCGAGTGAAGGAGATCAATATGCATTAGTACATGCGAGTGAGATGCTTTAGAGCATGTAAGTGCGTGCGCAAGAGGTGGAGCTTTAATTATGTGTTGTGTAATTGTGGGTGTGTGCACTTGTGTATGTAAGCACATGAAGATGCAGAAGAAGGTGACACGAGAGAGTGTGTTTGCATTGCTTCTTGATCTTATGCTCAAGGTGTTCTATAAGTGTAATAGAAAAGAAAAAGGATGCTTTGTTGAAATCTGGTTTCTTCCGTTGTGATTGTGTGTGTGTGTTTATGTGCAAGAGGTTCTTGTGTGGGTGAATTGTTATTGAGGTTGAGGTGAGGTTGTGTGCTTAGGCCAACTCAATCCGTATGTTAGTCTTTTTAATGTTTTGTGAAAAAAAGGTGTGACACCTTCCTTCGGTGGCATCGTAGACTTTATCATCATTCACTCTGCATTTTACATTAGTTTTTACCTTATTTTCGCTTTATATCTCCCATCATAGAATGCCTTTCTCTATAATGATCTTGCAGAGACAGTTTATATGGAACAAACTGTCGGATTTGCTGGTCAGGAGGAGTAATATGTCTCTAAGCTCAATAAGACATTCTATGGTCTCATGTAGAGTCCCAGAGCTATAGGTCTTACAATTTTTGTTATATATGTTGTTGACATTGTTGTCACCAATAACAACATTGAGGAAATAGATGACACAAAGTTATAGTTGTAGAAGCATTTTGTAATGAAAGATATGGACAAACTCTACTACTTCTTAGACATTGAGATTGTTAGGAGCAACTAAGGGCCAAGTTAGATACTACACTTATGCAAACAGGTTTGATCTTTGGGTTGAGGATTTTTCTTTATTAGACTATGTAGCAATGCATAAATGCTTTATTGGCAAGTTAATCTATTTTACAATGACTCGTCTTGTCATTGCTCTTGCAGTAGGCGTTTGTAGACATTTTATGGTTAAACTCAAAGTCTCTCTTTAAATGTAGAATAAGAAAAGTATGGAGTAAGTGGAAATTGGTATTGGTATTAATAGTATTGTTATTCAATTTGGAAGTTATTTTCTTTTAAAGGTGGATAAGTGTGTATAGGGAGATATGTCAGTTTTGATAAAAAAGAGAATAAATAGCAAAATAAGTATTGAAATAAATGAAAAACATGTAGATTAATAATAATCAACTTAATTATTGAGAGATATATCTCATTTAAAATATGTATACATCATATTATATATGTATTAATTTTTAAACAAAAAATAAACACATCGTATGCATACATGTATTAGAATAACTTAGCTGAATAATTTTATTTCACATTTCTTGTGGAATAGTTATTATGGAATAAGTAAATTAAAATAAGAATTACTATTCAGCTATTATTCTGCATTTTGACTTGCCAAATGGGATTGCAATTCCAATTTTGGTTTTTTCCTAGTCTTATCTAGGTTCCAAATAGTGGCAGAGGGATCCACCTTGTTGTTGCTTTCAAGATACTTGAGTATGTAAAAGGGTCTCCTGGCAGGAGACTCCTATTTAGACAACATTGCTACTTACGCATTGAGACTTATTCAGTTGTTAGTTATGTGGATGATAGAAGTGATAGATGTGCTACATCAAGTTATTGCATATACTTGGGATCGAAATCTTGTTACATGGAAACAAGCAATTGTCTCGATATCTAGTGTTGCGGTAGAATACCAAATCATTGCTTAGATTGTCTGAGAGCTCAAGTGGTTATGTATTTTGATGCAGGATTTAAGTTACACTTATTCTGATTCTTTGCTTATGTATTGTGATAACTAGGCAGCCATTCATATCTCCCATAATCTTGTGTATCACGAGAAGACGAAGCATATTGAAGTTGGTTGTTAATTTCTCAGAGGGGTTGTTATTAGTCATTGGATTGTTACTCCTTTTGTTCACTCTACTGATTAGACTGTAGATTTCTTTACAAAGCCTCTTGATCCTATTTTTGAAATATGTTGTAACAAGTTAAGCATGATTGATAGATATGTTTTTGTTTGAAGGTGAGTGTTACGATGAATAGTCTATAGTCACTCATGTTGAGATGAGTGACTTATATTCACTCATGTTGAGATCAGTGGATGGTAGATGGGTATATGGTTATTCTTTTGAGATCATAGGCTTTATATAGCCATGTAACCCTAATTGTCCGGTAATCTAATTATCATTTTCTCATAACAAAAATAATGATAAGTTTCGTTAATATTAACCAATATTATCATCTTTTGATTTAAGGACACACATCTGGGGATATACCACCTAGTGTGCAACATGTAAATGCTTCAAAATGTTAGCAATTTAAATTCAAATCTAATCCAGTGTTTGGATACTCTATGGGTACTCCAAAATTTGCAGCTGTAGGGTTTTCTAGATTGTTAAATTTGTTTGGACTTCCATTGCATGCATTTCTCTAGATATACATACACCCCATCTCTGGCTTTTGAAATATAAGTTATCTACTTAGAAGTTTCAATTTCTTCCTTCTATCTAGAGCATGTAAATTTAGTATTTTGACAAAATAATGCATTCAGTTTCTTGGGTTCTTATCATTTCATTTAATGCTCTTAGATATGTAATGGTACTTATTATTTTTTGCTTTTCTCAGGCTGTGACAAAGGCGAAGTTAGGTTATGATCCACTTGAGGTGAACCCTGAAGATATGGTTCGGTTTGCCATGGAACAACCACAGGTAAGTGTTATATTTTTTGTGCATCTTGTTAAATTTATGTTATTGAAGATATTGATTTGTATTCTTTGGAAGTATTTGTTTAATAGAACTTATTCCATGGTCTTATAGGAAAACTTTAGAAATTAACAATAAATGACACGTTAATTTTTTTTCTCATATGTTAAGAGAAAATTTATATAGCCGGTAACAGTTATTTGTAGGGAAGCATATAATTTGCAACTGCACTCTATCATTATTAAAACAAAGCAAATTCTGGAGACAAATGTGAATTTTAAACCTATGAAATTGCTGGCTCTTCCTAAATGGTACACAAGAAGACAAAGTTATGGCAGCATAGTCAACGCAAATTCTTTTTAACCATCAATATCTTTTGAAGGATCATTTAGCAAAAACTATATGCAAAGTTTTTCATGAGTTTCCAAATGGAAGTCGATCCTCAAGATTTTATGTTGAACTATCATCAAAAGACTGATGAAAAGTGTGCTGTCCTAAGTTCTTTAGGGTGAGCTAGGTTGTATATTAATCTACATTGAAGGTGGAATGTAGGATCTTCCTATATAATTTAAAAGATTTTTTAGGAGTGATAGGATTTACCATTTATAGATGAAAAATCCACTGTTAAAAAAAAACCTTTAGACAAGAGGTCTTGTATAAAAAGAAGGCAAGTGATTAAAAGCCATGAAGAGACAAAACCCTTGCCACGCAAAGCCACCAAAGCACCTAAGAAAGCAGGCTCCTTTTTAAACAGCATATTATTTTTCAAGATACATATGCTGCATCAACCAGCATGTAAATTCATAAGAATCTGATTGGCCTTCATCTTGGTGGGAGTTCTCCTTGCAAAGTCTTCTAAACATCACTGCTTTCATTTAAATCCAAGAACTGAAACTGCAGACCAAGATCTAAGTCCAAGTGAAACTAAAAGCTTAAACAAATTGACCGTCTGTCAACAAGTGCTGAATGTCCTTGTTAACTTCAATGCAAAAATTATAAGATGAGTCACCATCTACGGCCCACAAACTCCAAGAACCTTTACCAATACTTGTTCACGTGTAATCAACCAAGTGAAAAATGGACCTTACGGGGTGAGCAAGCCTTCCAGATCATCTTCATGAGGTGAAAAGCTTGCCTTGGACTGTCCTACTGCAATGAGTAGATGCTCTTCACAGAGAGGAGACCATCAATGGTTTTTTGCCTAATGCCAAGAATCGACCTTGCAAAGCCTTTGTAGCAAACTCCATTGACTCCAGCAACTGCAGCAATTCCTCAATCTCCTCGTCTTTGAGATTCCATCTATACTGTTTTAAAACCCAGAACTAAAAGTATCTGATACAGTAGTATCAACACTACTTGTAATACAAAAGTGACTTGGAAAGTGGTATAGAAGTAGTTTGGGGAAGATAGTCCTGGGAAAGTGTATAGAGGTAAACTATTTTCTGAGGGAAAGTGTAGGGTGATATTTTATTAAAGGAAAAAAAAAATCATCCAAAAGGATGACTGCACAAGATTCGAATCAGAAATTCAAATGCAATAAAATGCAAGTGCAGCATCTAATAAAATCAATTAGGCAAAACGGCCTTATCCCAATGCTCAAAGTTGCATGGACCACTATCAGAAGTTGATTTTGAGCCTTTGAAAAATTTCCCATCACTATACCAAGTAGGTCCCTCCCAAAATTAAGTTCCACTCCTAACTTGAAACCTTCCTTGAACCACCTTCAGACCCATTCTGTGCCAAACCCATGAGCTCAATTAAGACTCAAACACAAGATGGTACATTGTTTATGGTATAGGGGTAATTTGTTGGGAGAAGGTAGAGTCTTGGTTGGTAGAATCTTTAGTTTGTGGAGAGGTATCTTGGAAGCTGAAGATTTTGAAGGAATTGGTATGAGCGTGTAATTACTATGAGCTTTCTGACTCAGAGGTTGGTTAGGATGTGAGATTTTGAAGAGATCTTTGGATACTAAACTCCAAGATTTTTTTTCTTTATTGGCTCTTCTAGAATCCCATGGCTCTCCTTGTATGTCTTCCTGGTTGGATTCTCTCATGTGAATGTAAGGTAAGAATGGTGTCAAATAGTTGTTTGTTTCATGTGATTGTAGATGAGGGAGTTTATGATCGGGATGCTTTGAGACCCTTGGAATGACTTTGCTCTATTAAAAATACAATTCTTTACATAGCTGTTTCTTCATGGGGGTGCTTTTTTTTTGGGCAATAAAAAAAATTGAAAGAGTACAAAGGTAATGATATACCTCAGAGTGAAGATAAGGATCCATCAATTACCAGGCCTTTAGATAGTTTGAAAAAATCTCTCTCCAAAATCCATACTCTTGGAAACAAGAAGAGGTGAAAAGGACTAACCTGTATCCTTTCTAGTTCTTATACTAAACATATCCCATCTATCATGGTTACTGTGGAGAGAAAAGGAGAATGTTTCATTAAAGGGCTTAAGTTACATATAAATAGGGGATTATGGTATACCTGGGTAAATGGATATTCATTAACCCACTATCTAAAGTAACCTAAGCAATATAGATACAACTTTAACACTCCCGCTCATGTTGGAGCATATACATTGAATAAGTCCAACTTGGTACTTAAGAAGTCAAACACACTACAATTCAAACCCTTAGTAAAGATATCAGCCAACTGCTCAGATGAACTCGTATGTGGAGTAGAGATAGTTCCTTTTAACACCACATCTCTCACAAAGTGTCAGTCCACCTCAATGTGCTTGGTGCGCTCATGGAAAGTGGGATTGTTGGCAATGAAGATAGCGGCCTGGTTGTCGCAGAACATCGGCATGGGTGTCTTTGGTGTAAATCCCAACTCAAACAGGAAGGACTGAACCCACACCATCTCGCATGCAGTCTGTGCCATCGATCTATATTCTGCCTCTGTATTGGAACGAGATACCACATTTTGCTTCTTGCTCCTCCATGTAACCAAATTCCCTCCTACATAGGTACAAAAACCAGAAGTAGACTTCCGATCCCCTCTGTCTCCTGCATAGTCTGAATTTGAGTATGCCACCACATTGACATGATCATTTTTACCATAGATCAAACCCTTTACTGGAGAACTTTTTACATAGGCAAGAACTTGTAGGGTTCCATTCCAATGTACTTCCCTTGGTTCATGCATAAACTGGCTAAGAAGACCCACAACATATGAAACATCTAATAAAGTCACAGTCAAGTAAATGAGTTTGTCAATCAATCTCCTGTACTGACCTGGATCTTTTAATGGTTCAGAATAGGTATCCCAAAACAATGGTGACTGATCAACAGGTGTGCTCTGTGGTTTGCATCTTGAGAGACCTGTTTCCTGAAAGAGATCAAGAGCATACTTTCTTTGAGATAGCATAATTCTCCCTTTTGCATAAGCGAACTCGATGTCAAGAAAGTACTTTGGTTTTCCCAGATCCTTGATTGTAAATTGAGCTGCCAAATGATCTTTTACCTCCTTGATGTCGTCCTGATTACTGCCTGTCACCAGAATATCATCTACGTAGACCACAAGAATCACACACCCCTGCGTAGATTGCCTGTAGAAGACTGAGTGATCTACAACACATTGTCGGAATTCTGCTTGCATCATAACTTTGCTGAATTTTTCAAACCATGCTCTGGGACTCTGCTTTAGGCCATAGATCGCCTTCCTGAATCTGCATATCGTGTTCTCCCCCTGAGCAACATACCCTGGAGGTTGTTCTATAAGAACTGTTTCTGAGAGATCACCATACAAGAAGGCGTTTTTGACATCTAACTGACAAATATCCCAGGAGTGGTTGATAGCCACAGAGAGAACAATCCTGATAGAATTAAGACGGGCAACTGGGGAGAAGGTTTGATCATAATCAAGCCCATACGTCTGTGTGAATCCCCGAGCGACTAGTCGGGCATTGTATCGATCAACGGTGCCTTTTGCTTTGTATTTGACTGAGTCACTAATTCCCAAGTGCCACGGGCGACCAAGGCAGTCACCTCTTCATCCATAATAGTCTTCCATTGCGGGTGTAAAAGTGCTTCCTGGAGATTCCTGGGAATAGACACAGTGGACAGAGACAAGGCAAAGGTACGGAATTGTGAATGTAGAGAGTCATAGGTAACAAAGTTGCAAAGAGGGTGAGTAGTAGAAGAACAAGTACGTTTCCTAGGGCAATGGGCAAGTGAAGGTCATTCGGTGGGAGATTTGCATCAAATGAAGAGCTTGGTTGCGTCGGAGGTGGAGATGGCGGTCGCTGGCGTCGATGATATACCTGCAAAGGAGTGGGATTCATCGGAACTGAAGGTGGATTTGATGTGGTAGGAACAATCACAGGTAGGGGGACAGACTCAACACTGGACTCTCCCTCAACACTAGCCTTACCATAGTATGGGGAGGACTCAAAAAATGTGACATCAGTCGAAACATAATACTTGCTAGTGGGGGGGTGAAAGCACCGATATCCTCGTTGAGTTCTGGAGTATCCACAATTATACACTTAATGGCTTGAGAAGACAGTTTGTCAAGGTCAAGAGAAAGATCTTGGATAAAGTTGTACACCCAAAAACTCTGGGAGACAAAGAAAACAGACTAGTATCTTGCTGAAGACATGTAATAGGAATTTCTCCTTCAAGAGGAGCGAAGGGCATCCGGTTAATGAGATATGTTGCGGTAAGAATCGCATCAGACCACAAATATTTGGGCACCTTCATGTGAAGCATAATGGTGCTAGCAACATCAAGAATGTGCCTGTGTTTTCTTTCTGCCACTCCATTTTACTGAGAGGTGTGAGGACAGGTAGTCTGATGCAGAATACCAAGAGAGGTACAAAAGGAGTGGACTCTGTGTTGAACAAATTCCAGAGCATTATCAGTACGCAAGCATTTGATAGTAACTCTAAACTGATTCTTTATTTCTGAAACAAAGGATTTGAGTACATCAAATATAGAACTACGATCTTTTAATAGATATATCCACGATACTTTGGAAAAATCATCAATAAACGAAACATAATAACGATGACCTGATACAGACCTAACTCTGGAGGGACCCTAGATATCACAATGCATTAATGCAAACAAGGTGGAACTAGACACTAGATGCAACGACTTGAAGGAAGCACGATGATGCTTTCTCAACTGACACGACTTACAATCAAAAGGTGACACAATTACTCATGACAAAGCCTGTTGAAGACGGTGGTGAGAAGGATGGCCTAAACAGTAATGCCATAGAGAAGACGGTGGTGAGAAGGATGGCCTAAACGGTAATGCCACAGAGAAGATGGCTAAGAAGTAGAAGCAACAGACGCTAATCCTTGAGGGATTTCATCACAGACCAGCATGTACACGTCATTTCCATGGTCACGGTCTAAATCAATCCTCTTCTCAGTCTGTAAGTCCTGAAAGGTACAAGGAAAAGGAAAAAAGGTCACACTACAATATAGCTGTTTGGTAATAGTACTGATAGACAAAAGATTTACAGGAAAAGTAGGAACATAAAGGACTTTATCAAGATGCAATTGGGAAGAGGCTTGCACAATCCCTTCACCAGATACTAAACAAGACTTACTATCAGCAATTGCAATAGATTTAATATCAGATAATTCGGATAGACGGTGAAACAAATGTTTTGTACCTGACATATGGGAGGAAGTCCCTGAATCAATTATCCAAGAGGGTTCCCTGGCGGCTAAGAATGCACTAGTACCTGTAGAAGCGGAATAGGAGGTAGTGGTTGTGGAATCAGTGGCCTGAAGTTGTAGAAACCTGTCATAATCTGCCTGTGAGATGGTAACCGTCTGCTCCTCACTGGTGGACTGAGCTGGAGTAGAAGTAGTAGTGACATGTGTAGACGAGGAGGACGGACGGTCATGTAAATCCCAACATCTTCCAATGCGATGTCCAGACTTGTCACAATGTGTACACTTGTGACGACTACCACTATCAGAGCGGCCTTGACCACGGGAGCCACTATGACCACGTCCCCTAGTGGCAGCTAAGGCAGAGGACTCAGAAACTGTAGAGGAGGCCGTCGTAGAAACTCGGAGGACCTTACCAAAGGTTGTCTGGAGGTCAGGTAGAGTATCAGCAGCTAATACTTGACCACGGACCTGAGAACTAATATCAGGGTTGAGGGCAGTGAGAAACACGGCCACTGCTAGCTCTTCACGGTACCTCCTTTGATGAGTGATGTCAGGTGTCAAGGGGCTGATGGACCTCCAATTCTTCCAGAAGAGCCCGCAGTGTAGTAAACAGATCTTGGACTGACTTGTCACCCTGTCTCAGGGTAAATAACTATTCATATATTTCACAAATGCTGGAGATGTTTTTTTCATGACCATATGTCAACCGAAGGGTATCTCAAATGTTCTTGGTTGGTCTAAGAGAAAGGACGCCACGAGCAATTGCAGGTTCCATACTGTTCGCCATTCATGTGATCACAACAACATCATCAATCAACCAATCTTCATACGAATCATACTTGACATCAGGTGGCGGATGAGTAAGATGTTTCAATTTCTTGTGGGTCAACATGAACGTCTCAAAACTCTGGGACCACAGGAGATAATTGGGGCCCGAGAGTTTTTCTGAGGTACCACTGAGTCCTTTTATCAATAGATCATGAGATGTCATACTGACAAAGGGAACAAAAAAAATGATGTACATAAGAAAGCTGAAAAAAAACTACTTACCAACGTGGTGGATTTGACGTATCCACCAAAAAACAGAGTCCAGAGACGTGAAGGAGGCTTAAAACATGGCCAAACACACTCAAATCATTTCACCAGAGGGCTGGACTGCCCATAATGACACACGGGCATCACCGACCAGACCACATGGGCCAGTGATCCTGTGGAAGGGCTGCCAGCGACTCGGGCTGTTGGACAGTGGCAGGCGGCTACTGCAAGGGGGCCAGAACAGTGCCTGTCGGAGGCAGGCGGGGACTGGACCGGAGGAGGAGTCGGTGCGGAAGGGAGAGGAAGTCGGTTGTGCCGTCGGATGGCCGGAAGTTGCCGGCGGTGGGTAGATCTAGGGTTTTTTTTTTGTTGTTTAGAAAGGAAAGAGGGTTTTTTTTTTGTTGTTTAGAGAGGAAAGAGAACCTATGCTCTAGATACCATGTGGAGAGAAAAGGAGAATGTTTCATTAGAGGACATAAGTTACATATAAATAGGAAATTATGGTATATCTGGGTAAATGAATATCCATTAACCCACTATCTAGAGTAACCTAAGCAATATAGATACAACTCTAACAGTTACATATGCTCTTAAGCTCCCTAAGAAGCTCCATGAAGTTGTGATAGATTTTTTCTTGAGGACGTCTATCGCCATCCTTGGCCAAGTAATCACTAGCATTATTAGCCTCTTGAAAGCTGTGAACCACATCAATCTAGTGGCTTTTGTTGATACGCTTCCACTTAGGTCAACACTTCCAACTTGCCTGTATACGATTTTGCAACATTTGAACAACTAAAGAGGAGTCCCACTCCACCTAACGTAATACCATTCGAATCACATAGTTGAAGAATATCCCCGACAGTCCATATCTCTGCCTTATTGTTAGTAATACTGTCATATGACTTGCTAAAGGCAAGAATGACATGTCCTAATGCATCGCTGACAATGCCGCCACCTCCAGTAAAGGAAGAAGTGGAAGGCCCATCCATGTTAGCCTTAAGACCAATCATAGGAGGTTGCCATCTCACAATAACATAAGGCTTCTGAAGCCGAGTAGGAACCTGAAAACCAGCCCATTGCAATTTACCACTATTCACACCAATACAAGAGAAATCCTCACCACTGAGCATTATATTACAATCTGCAATAATCATTGAGACCACTTGGTTTCATGTAAGTGCTTTTTAAGAAAATCTTCTAGAACACCTCTCTTTCCACACGTTCCAATAGATAAAGCTGGGAATAATCTCCATAAGAGTGTGAACATGAGAAGCCCTATTAACCGTGTCATGCCATAAGAGGATCCTAGAGGATATGTCATCAAGCACCTGCATACAGAAAATATTAGCAAAGAAATCTCAGACGTGGAAACCAAGATCACCAAGCGAAAACAAGTGATCCACTGTCTTTGTCCTTGGATTCAATCAACAATTGTGTTTAGACACAAAAGGAACTCTTTGAGCCTAAATATTGGCGTCAATAGCAATTGCATTCTAGCTAGTACACCATAAGAAAAGGGACACCTTTGATGGTAATAAGAAAGACCAGATCCATTTCACTTTGGAGACTGAAAGTTCTATTGTCATTAATCACCTTCCATGCACTTTTAATTGTAAAAGAGCCACTTGTAGTAGGCATCCACACTAATTTGTCAGAATCTCCCGTCGGGTCAATATACATGTTCTGCAACTCCAACCACGTGCCAGCCAACTTGACATTGTTGCCTGCCACCTGAAAAAATACATCTACCACCTTGGAGTTAAGATCAGAACTTGGTAGATGATTGAATGTGTTTAAAAAAATGCCATTAGAGAACCATTTGCCCATGTTGAAGGAGACTTCTCCCCTGTCAATGCACCAAAATGAATTAGAAATGACCCATGACATAACAGTCATTAGAGATTTCTATCGTATTGAACCATAAGAAGGAGAACCAACATACCATCCTTTACTGCCAACCTTGTATTTCATGTAACAAAAAGAACTCCACCGAGAATCCCACAACAGAAGTTTCCAACAATTTTTGACTTTGAAAGGGAGATACATATCAACAAACTTTTGAATACCCAGTCCCATATCATCCAACGGTCTTGTGGAAAAATCCCAATTCACTTAGTGATGATACCTTTTCCCATCCTTATACTCCCATAATTTTTTTTTCCAGCAATCGATCAATAGAATTAGTAACCTTAGTGGGGATCTTTAAGACAACCAGTGTATGTAATGGAATAAAGGATAAAACATGCTTAACCCAAGTAAGTCTATCAATCATAGTAAGGAATTGAGAACCCCAACTTTCAATTCTCTGTCAAATCTTCTCCAATAAAGGTTGGAAATAATGAACTCTAGATCGACTAACAGCAATAGGAACACCTAAAAATATTAGAGGCCAAAAACCCCTCGAAAAGCCAATGACAGTTTTAACTCCTACATTTGCTCTTGAAGGACGTCTCCAGATATAAGTGCATTTGTTCTTACCCATATGTTGTCCAAAGGACTTTTATATCAAGCAACAAGTCCATTAGAACACTCATCGAGTTACCAGCAACCTTACAGAAAAGCATAGTATCATCTGCAAAGAATTGATGAGAAGGGCCACACTTTTTCCAGCAGTCACATAATTTTTAAACACCCCTCCTGAGTCAGAATAAACAAAAACTGAGATAAAGGATCGTCTTGCTTCAATCCCCTAGAGGATTTAAAAAAACCCGATTCCCATTCATAATAATCATGAATCAATTATTATCTAGTGTTCGATGCATTAAGTCCACAAATCTATCTGAGAAACTAAAGAAACCATTAGTGATTGTGCGTCCTTATGAATAACCTTAACTAGAGCTGAAGCTAAACTAAACAACCGTATCTTTGTACCTTCCTTCTCATTAGTGTCAAAGTGGTCAAAACCCAAATGAACCTTTAAAAACTCACCTCTATCAGTTGAAATAAAGGGCTCAAGAGTAGCCACCATAGTTGGATGATAAGATCTAATCAAGAACATCAACTGCTTCGTGTTGGGTCTATTACCAACCCCTCTAGCATTCCATATGATGCTCTTCATTGGAAAGGAGCTCAAATACATTGTGAAGACCACTAGAAAGAGATTTATTTCAAGTAACAGGACCTCTCCTATAATCTGTACCATCAGTGTTAACCATAGCCCCTGTTTCACCAACATAAACCCGCTGTATAAGAAGAGCTATCTTCCTAGGACGACTAGGCTTGCGTTTAAAAGAAGAAATCCTATTCATCTCATCCATTGCAACTTCCTTATCGTGCCCCACCTCCATGAACCTCATCTGAATCCACACCACTGAACGGAAGTGCCTCACCAACCCCCTTATCCTGCCCACTCCTTTCTACAACATCACCTTCATCTTGCCCACCATCATTGCTTCTTTCAGTATTGCTAACATCCACAAGAAACACGCCAGCATCATTGTCATGTTGTTGACCATAATCCTCATTGTCGTCTCTAAACATGAAGCAAGTACAACACACACCTTTGAATCCTCATCCTCATCCCAAAGGAAGTCAGGTTTCTCACCCACCACAAGATCTTGTTTAATTTCTGAAACACTTTAGTGATTGGCTTATCACCATGTTCTTGAGTTGTAAGAATGTCCCAGTAGGCTTCCACATCTTGTTAGGCTTCCTTGTCACTTAGCTATCCTCCTTTCTATTAGCTGCTAGTTTCTGAGAACCCATCTCTCTACTATCCATGCTAGCACTCTTGTTTTTGGGATTATAACTACATGTGTCAAACAAATGCCCTCATTTTCTATAGCCATGGCAAAATAGTGGCTTGTTCTTCAAAACATTAGGCCGAAAGTCCCCCTAAGCTTCAGGGCCATTGTAGATATCCAATACATAACTTTTTGATTAGTACATCTCCACATGAAAATGAGCACGAACCGTTGTTGTTTGAGTAGATGTAGGCGTGGCAATTGACAAGTTACCATAAATTTTAGTAATCGAACGAATGAAATTGGATTTATAATAGCATTGAGGAAGAGCTAGGAGAGAAATCCAAACTGGAGCGACGTCACTCTCCATACCAGATTTAAATCATGGAGACCATTGGGAAACGTTCAAGACCTACCCTCTCATCATCCATTTTTCCCTAGTGTAAACCTTCAAGAAATCTGCATCCACATGAAACCATATAATAAGGTACCCTACGATCCACAATCGTGATGGCCATCGTACCATAAATACCGCATTTGGAAAGTCCCCTTTGAACCTCGACAGTAGGAAGATGATGTGAGTAAAACTTGATGATGAAAGCATGTTCTAAGGCGTCTGAGATACGAGCAATCTCTACAAATTTCGTTGTGGCTTCTTGAAAAGAAATATTATCTCGAACGCCCTTCTTATGTAAAACATCTACAAAAGAACACCCTAATGACCCCCTTAGCTCAATCGTTGGCGTAGCCATACCAGTAGACCAAGAAGAAGAACCCAAAACAAGAAAGCAGTAGCAGCGAAGAAATCATCATAAGAAAAGACGAAACCCTAACCTTCCACATTGAAATCGTTTCAGAACCAGAAGGAGGGCATGCCCTAAGAGATGTAAGGTGTGTACAAGAAAGATTGGTCCCCAAAAGACCCACCTAATGGTAGCCAACGAAGGAACATTGCACCGGAATCCTAAATACCAAGACAACCATTGCTTCACGGGGGTGCTTGACCAAGATCATGCTTAAGAAATTTGAGTTTTATTTGGCTAGCTAGGGCTCCATTTGTTTGGAGACGGAGGAGGTTGCTTGGCACCTATTTTTTCTGTTGTCTAGATATTTGGTGCTGGTGGATTAACCTTGGTGTCTTGGTTGTCAATGGTATGTTGGACCTCAAGCATTTTTGGATGGCATGGTGTAGGCTCTTGGTGTTTAGTGGAAGAAGAAAAGTGGTTTTGGAGCATGTTTTTTGGTAACCAGGAACCCCTCCATGGGGAGGGTAAACCTGGGGACATAGGTACTAGCCTGCACATGACTGTAATCAGAAAACTCTAGGCAGCAGCCTTGGTGGGAGGTTTTTCTTTCCTGAAAATCCACAAATCCGACACGCAGGGGAGTCAAACATGGGGTGTCTGGGTAGGATAACCCCAGCATTGCCAGCTGTGCTACTGGGAGGTCCACCTGGCTGGTGGTTTGAAGCATGTTACCTCATGCTATTTGGTGGTGGAGGTTGTTTGATTAAAAACCTTAGAATTTATGGTGGGGCTTATATGGTGCTTTCCAAATGGAAGAAACAGGACTTTTGATATGTGATTGAGTGGCTCACTGATTCATACTGCATATTTAATCCCAGAAAAGAACCTAATTGATGCCAAAACTGCTTAGAAAAGGCACAAAGAGAAAAACATTCCCTGATCTACTCCGTAGTATCTTCATCACCAACTTATCCATGTAAGCTCCGAGTTGTTTTGGCCTTCCGAAACCAGGAGATATAAGGTTATAAGGGTTGAGAATACAACACCCTTATCATTCACGGTGATTTGTAGCTCTCATGCATACCTTTCTTCATTTTTAGTTAATTGCCTTGTTCCACAGTAGCACACAAAACTTTGTTATATCTTATACGCTCGTGAGAATTCTTTTGTGTTCTACAAACATTGTGTATATGTACAAATAAATGTTATATAAGATTGCAACTGTTACCTTTTACATGCTATCATACTTCACAGCAAGCTCAGATTGCTTAATGGATCTAAAGATAGACAAGCTGCATCGTATATTATGTTGTAGTCATTGTTAGTTTAATGGTTGTTTTCCGTTGAATAGAATAGTTGGCATATTATTTATTCGTCTGCATGACATTAACATTCATGCGAAGTATAAGAGCATGCATGTTCACAGAGCTTCCTTGGTATGCTAGTTGCATGTGTTTTTTGACACTTTCATATGTTGCACCTTTCATTGTGATTCACTTGTGATGATACTGCAGACAATGGCTTCTTATTCCGTATCAGATGCTGTCGCAACTTATTATCTATACATAACGTATGTGCACCCCTTCATTTTCTCCTTGGCAACTATTATACCTATGCCACCTGATGAAGTCTTACGTAAAGGAAGTGGGACTCTTTGTGAGATGCTTCTTATGGTTCAGGTAGGTATAATATACAACATACATTGTACTTCACTTTTTATAGTTTTTTGTTTGTTACTGGTTAGTCTCATTTCGGATAAGTTGACAAGGTTTTTGAATTTCAAGATTGGTAACTTGGTGTTGTCAAGATATTTTTTGCTTCTAAAATGGCATTTGATGCTGTTCATTTGTTACCACTATTGTTACGATACATGACATTCTGGCTTAGTTTAAACTTTTAATTTTGATGAAATCAAATTTGCAATTGTGATGTTGAATGCTCTTTCCTGTCCATGTAGAGTTGAATACTTAAAGGCCAAGGTATGGATTGATATTACTTTCTTTACCACATTCTTTAATATCAGTTATGCTAGTAGCTTTCTTAGGGGAAAATGACCAGCCATGATGATCCTCAATTATGTGGTTCTTCTTTCTGTGCATGGGGTGGGGGTGGGGAAGGGTTGAATTAACTAGTCATCTAATTGGGAAAGCATATTGAGGCCATATTGACACATCTCAACAATGTAGAATGGCAGATCAACTCACTACAATGGGAGTGCTATACATTCTAAAGGAGCTGATGAAGGAAATGGGCAAGTTGATGTCAGACTAGGACACATGGAGAAGATATCATTATCATGGATGTAGTTAAGAGAATTACCATGGAAGAGGTTTCATTACCAAAGGAGATTTTGAAGTAAAACATTAAGTAAACATACTCTAAACGGAGTCGTTAAATGGAAAGAGAATCATATATTGCATAATCATAACAGTGGATTACAATCTCCTATGTATATGATTATAGGAGAACTCATACTTATGTTATAAGAATTCTAATAAATGGATAACATAAATATCCATTTACTCTCAAGAGTCAAATGAAATAACCTTGGAATTCATTGAAATAACCATTGGAAGCACAAAAGTCACACAAATTTGGTTGAGTTATGCTTTCTGATTTACTTGCATTGTGCAATTTTTTTGGGTCTTATTGGATGATTCATATTTTATTAGATAGGGGATCATTGTTCCTCTAACCAAACAACATAGTTTTTTAGTTGGGAATTATGGTTTTATAGATATGAAAATGATCATGGACAAAGTGGTAGGCATTGAACAACATATGTATGGGGCACTCTAGTTTAAAGAAATTTTAAAGTTCAAACTTATTTACGATGAATGTGGAGCAAGTTTATCTAATATGTAGTGACCTATTTTATAAAGTTTTTTTATAAAAAAAATACAGACCTTTAGTCATGAAAAGAAACATGAACAATCAGCAAGCATTGAGCAACTGTGGCATATGGGAACAATTGTCCAGTTTAATCTTAAGAAGATGATGTATCACCTATTCATTTTTATTTTAATTCCAAATAACTCCCTCATGTTACGGTAATCTTTTCAACCAACTCTACTTTTTAGTATTGTTTCAAATAACTCCTTGAGTTAGTTTAGACATAACATCCATTTATGATATAGTTTATTTACCCAAAATTACGTTGTATTTCTGCTTCAAAATCAACTCTAAGTGGCAAAACCTCTAAGTTATTTTCAAATCCCTCTTTGGCTCTAAGAGAGGAAGAGAGCGCATCTCTTATGGTTATGGTGTTGATGGCAATGGTGGTCTTGGTGGTGGAGTGACTGTGGTGGCACCTATGTTGTGGTGGAGTTGCTTATGTGGAAAAGTGAAATAGCATAAACATTGTAATGCCTTGAGATATGCTTGACGTGTTTCAACATGTTCTGTCTTATACAGGATAATTTGAAGATCGAGGGTGGACATATGAGATAGTGAGCAGTTACTAAAGTTGCTTACGGCTAAAGCATTATGACCTGAATTGGTGGGTCATACTCAAGCTGCTTGTGGATAGTAGCCTTATGTACTTGGGTTAGCGGGTTTGAGCTGTGGCCATGACAAGATGGTATTAGAATGGGAAAAACAACAAGAAATGTAAGAGCTAAGTGATGTGTTGAGCTAAGTTCTACACTAAAGTGAGTTGGTGGGAGTCCCCTGTAGAACTTACACGAGCCACCTCTCAGTATGAGTGTAATTGGGTCAGGTCTACTTGTATGGCTCTATATTTACTTGTAAAATAACAGGTTCAGTAAATACTGGTCGCTATCAATAGGTTAACGAGTTGATCCTTGACCTGTGGGTTAATGGCTCATGGGCGGGTAAAATTTCTACCTTACTCTGTTTCAAGCGGTTCAGGCTAGAGCAGGTAAATAGGTCTTACATGACCCACTTGCAATCATGCCTTTAGAGTCCTATATGGCTTGATGATCTTGACGTGACTCTTGGTGAGGGTGACAATAGGTTAAATGATTGAGAATATAATACCCTGAGACGTGATTGAGGTGCTCAAGCATGTTTAGTGTCATCTGGAATAATTTGTAGATTCAGGACAGGTATATAAGGAAGTGAACTACTACTAGAGTAACTTACGGCTTTAATCATTTTGCTCTAAGTTAGTGAATCTTACTCAAGGTTGCTTGAGGATAGTCGACCCAAGGGTGGACTAAGTCACACTAGTGGGCTTGAGCTTGGGTTGTGCCAGAGGGTCAGAAAGAAAGAGATTTAAGCAATGATTGATTTGTCATTTTACCATTTGATTTATAAATTAATAATAGATGTATAAACAGTGATTGTTTGAGTTGTAATTGTCATTTGTTGTGAATATTAATTTACAACTCATTTGTTGTTGTAATTGGCATCTATAATGAAAATTTGAGGAGGCACAAAAGATTATCCTAATGTGTGGGAGTTATTTGGAATCAAACTAAAAGTGGTGGGGGTAGTATGCCATTTTTTTTAAATTATAAAGTTAAAACTTATTTTTGAGGAATGTTTATCTAGTGTAAGTAGCTTTTAAAGCTCTTTGCGCCCCATCTTGTTTTCGTCATTGCTTGGATGTATATGGAGTATGTTTGTCTAGTAGGGTCTGCATGCTGCTAGCTGCAGAGATGCTATAGTCCTTGTTGAACAATTTTGAACTGATTTCTGGTGTAAAAATTAATCTGGAAATGTGAGGTGATTGGGATGAACATGGAACAGAATCGAATAAAGTAGGCAGCTACCATCTTAGGGTGCAATAGGATCTCTCCCGTGACCTATCTGTGCTTGGCTTTATACTTACGGAAAATTTCAAAGATTGGGGCTTCCTTGTTGATAAAGTTGAGTGTCGAGTACACAGCTGGTGGGTCATTCTTTGAGTAGAGGTGGTAGATCGATTCTGCATAAAAGCATTCTTCATGGCATCCTTACCTTCTATCTTTCCACCTTGTTACTGTCAGTAGGAGTGGTCAAGAAGTTAGAAATAATTTTCAAAAGGTGGCTTTGGAAATGGAACAATGTTAGTGGGGTAGACCTGGCAGACTGGATTTGTCCGTTAGAAAACTCACGTGGAAAGTGCTTTCTCCATTCAAGTTCTGTTTTCACATTTAGTTGATTGCATGAGGGATGGTTCTAACCAAGGTTCAAAGAGATGTTTGGGCACGTGGAGAAGATCAAACTTGTGTCTTTTGTGGAAATAATGATGATGAACAGGACTATCTGTTTATTGGGTGTAGCTTTGCTCAAGTGTTATGAATCTCGATTGGTTCAGCTTTTGGAATTAACTTTCTTTTAACTCATTTGAATGGATGTGGCTGGGGATTGAGTCTCTGTTTCACAGTCTAGAAAGAAGAGGCAAATCTTGACGATTTCACATGCAGTTTGTTGGAGCATATGGGTGAGGAGGAACAGATTGATTTTTAATTTGAAACCAGCCCTCCTAAGCTCCTTAGTCACAAACTATAAGGAATTGCTCTTGCTGTGGGGGAAGCCTTTTCTGAATATTAGGGAGAAGGAGACTCGATTGCAGTTGTATATATTTTTTCATTTTTTTTTTTACTTTAGACTCCTCTAAAGCCGGTACTGCTGGATTATTCAGTTATATATATTTTTTTCATTTTTTCTACAGTTAACTTATGATGTATGTGCAGGCATACAAAGCAGATGTTATCTGCCCCAACAAGCACCAAGATGATCTTCAAAAGTTCTATAAGAATCGCCTCCTTGAGAGTGAAACCTATATTGGAGGTCATGTAGAATGCCTTGAAAGTGGTGTTTTTAGATCTGACCTTCCAACTAAATTCCAGCTTGACCCATCTGCATTTGATGTGAGTTTCCTCAAACCTCGAATGGTTACTCAGTTTTTTGTAGATATTTTGTTTGCATTTATATCCATTTTGCCATTTCCTGTGGTTTACAGCAGTTGCTGGAAGTCCAAACTTTGTTCATTAGCTGGGTAGTTATACCACAATCAGGACTTTGACATATTTATTTTTTACACATTGTCTTTTGTTTGGTTAATTGCTAAGTGATAATTTTTATTTATCTATTTGCTTTGAACAATATCAATGGATTCATTGTCACAGTTCATTGGTTCCCTTTGGATCATTGATCAAACATCAGTGGACATCAGATAAACACTGCAGATGTACATTGTGAATTCCAAACTAGAGCATGCTTTTAAGTCAAACTTGGGAATTAGTAAGTGTTGATTAGAAATCTGTCTAGGTTTGCTGAATCTTGATTTTGTATGTCAGATAATGCCCCATTGCTGGGGAAGGTAACAATTCATGGCAATGGACAATGTCTTCTGATGAAGTTTGTACCGTTAGAAGTGCTCATCAGCTGATAAAGGAGTTAGTTCAGACAGCCTTTGCATTTCAATAGTTGATTTAGAAAGTTTGTATTGTCACGTGGTTGCCATTTCCTGTGATTTGTAGTTACTCAGTTTCTCGAATCTTTAGCTAGTAAAATTCGGAAGATTGAGGAAGATCAGCAATGCTGTTTTACAGCAACCTAACTTGGTGGTGGCAATGATTCAGGTGGAGTTACTCTCGAAGAATGTCAAATTGGAGAACATCAAGGGAAGGTACCTATCAGAACCCTATTGGACAGGCATGCATTGGTTGAGTAAATATTCTAATTGGTGAGTGTTAGAAGAAAAATAAAATAGAGAGAGATATATTAGTGTTGGCATCTAGCTTACACATATATAGTGGTTAGGGTATCCATATGTAAATAGACATCCACATAACCAAAGACTACTAACCCATCTAATAACAACTAATGACTAGTAACTAATAACTTTTAACACTTCCTTTCAAGTTAGAGCATATAAATTTATCATGTCTAGCTTGTTATAAACAGATTTATATTGAGCCACAAACAACCTTTGTGAGCACATCTATAAGTTGAGTAGAAGAAGTGGTAAAAGGAATAGTGATGAGTTCATCCAATACTGTATTCCTGACAAAATAACAATTCACCTCAATGTGTTTTGTTCTTTCTTGAAACATAGGATTATCGACAATATAAATAGCTGTCTGATTGTTACTGAACATAGACATAGTCTTCTTTGAAGGAAAACCAATCTCAGTAAGAAATGATCTAATCCACATTATCTCGTTTGTCGTTTGGGCCATAGTTCTATACTCTGCCTCAATGTTGGACTAAGAGACAACATTTTGCCTTTTGCTTCTCCAGGTAATCAAGTTGCATCCCTACAAAAGTACAGTATCTAGATGTAGATTTTTTGTCTTCTTGATTTCTCACATTTCTGGATTCTGATCAAGATGACCATGACAATTGTAGGGATGACCTCTATCTGGAGTACTCTTCAAGTAAGACAATTTGTAGAGCTACCTTTCAATGTATCTCCTTCAGTTGATGCATGAATTGACTAATTAACCCAATTGCAAATGTAATATTTAGACGAGTCATAGTAATCAACTTCCTAACTAGTCGCCTGTACCGTCTTGCATCTTTAAGGATGTAAGAAGATGTCTTATAAGTCTAAGCTGGAGTCAATTGGAGAGTTAGTAAGTTTATAACCAAGCATGTGTGCCTCTTTTAGCAAATCAAGTACGTATTTTCTTTGAGACAAAATTACTCTATTCTTGGCATGGGCAATCTTAATCCTCAAGAAGTATCTAGGTTTGTCTGAGTGTTTTGTCATAACATGTTTCTTGAGAAATTCTCTACTATTATCTTTGCCTATCCTGTGACTATTAGTAATTAGAGTATCGCCCACATAAACAACCTGGATAACATAGCCAACAGGTCTATCTAACAAACATCGAGTGATTAGAATTGCACCTGTGGAAGTCAAATTGTATTGATATCTCACTGAATTTGTTGAACTAAGCACTGGGACTTTACTTAAGGTCATAGATTGTCTTCTTCAAGTTGTACACTCGCATCTCTCCTTGAGCAACATAACCTAGAGGTTGCTCTATATATACTTCCTTAAGCAAATCACCATAAAGAAATCCATTTTTGAAATCAAGTTGATACATAGGCTAGTTTTGATTTACTGCAATAGAAAACAGGATTTTGATAGAGTTAAGACAGGTAATTGGGGAAAAAGTCTCAACATAGTCAACCTCATAGGTTTTGAGTAAAAGCTCATGTGACCAATCAAGCTGTATATCGATCAATAGTACCATTGATTTTGTACTTTATAGTGAATACCCAACGACAACTCACAATCATTGTATAAGCTAGTGAAGTAACAAGATCTCATGTCCTACATGACTGTAGGGTAGACATTTCCTCATCCATGATAGTCCCCATTCAAGAATCTGTGATGCCTCTTTAGAAGTCTTGGGTATAAAAATAAATGACAAAGACAAAGCGAAAGTCCGATACATAGGATGAAGGTTATCATAGGTTGCACAAAGAGAAAGTGGATGTGTAGTAGAACAAATACCTTTTTGGAGGGCAATAGGTATATCAAACTCAGAAGAAGTGATGGAAGTAGGAGTGGATGTAAGGAGTGGACCTACATCAGAGGAGATCGAATGATTGGTACATTGAGATGATGGTTGTACATGCTGTCGTGATCGTCTGACATAGACCTGAATGGGTTTGGCAACATGAGTTTCAGTGTTATTAAGTGGAGTTGGATTTGTAACGAGAACAGTTAGAGGAAGAGTACCCAAGGAGTAATTCCTAGAGGAAGAAAAATGAATGGTCTCAAATAAGATGACATCTGTAGAAATATAATATTTTTGATGTACCGGATCATAGCAATGATAATCTTTTTGAGTGCTAGAGTAAGCAACAAATATACAATGAATAGATCGAGGAGAGAGTTTGTCCAGATTAGGATGTGTATCCTGGACAAAGCACACACAACTAAAAACCTTGGGGGGAAGAGAGAAAAGAGACTTGTATGGAAAAAGAAGACAGTGAGGTATGTATCCATGGACTGACGAATGCATTCTGTTAATAAGATGACATACAGTGAGAATTGCATCTGTCTTCATCTGTGTCATGAGTGTTCTAACGACATCCAATAAATGATGATGTTTGCGTTCAGTGACATCATTATATTGAGATGTCTTAGGGCAAGAAGATTGATGAATAATTTCCTATGATTGATAGAATAGAGACATCTCGTTGAACATATTCAAGAGCATTATCAGTACGAAACACCCACAATGGCTCACAAAATTGAGTTTTTATTTTATTATTATTATTTTGATAACATCAACAACTTGAGTTCTATCCTTAAATAGATAAGCCCAAGTTAACTTTAAGAAATTATCAATAAAGACAATAAAATACCGAAAACCTTGAACAAATTCAATACGACAAGGATTCCACACATCAAAATGAACTAATTCCTTGGGAGCACAACTCTGTTTCTCTTAACGTGGAGGATAAGAAGATTGTTGAATGACTCACATTGAAAGTTATTAATAGAAACAGACTCTTGTAAAAGACCCTGTTAACTTGTCTAAAGGTGGATGTCTTAAACCACAATGCCACAAAAAAGAAGACTTAGTAATAGAAGTAGTATAAGTAGAGGTAGTAGGGCTCATTAGACTATTGAGACAATGTTAGTCATTATTCTCAGGTCTCGAACGAATCCGTTTCCCAGTCTACAAGTCTTGCATCAAAAGATAAGTGAGAAACAATGTTATTGCATAATGATGATTTTTGGTAAGTTGGTTAATAGATAATAAATTAACAGGTAAATTGGGAACATAGAGAATATCATTAAAGATTAGATTATTAGGTAGAGGCATGTTTCCTTGTCCATGGATGGGTGAGTGAGTCTTGTTTGCAATAGTGACCGAGGATGTGGAGACTAAAGAGGAAAATGAGGAGAAGACACTAAGTGCAGTAGACATATGCTTTGATAAACCCGAATCAATCACCTAATATGCAATAGAAGTTGTGAACAATGCTTGCATACCTGAAGGAGTATCATGAGTAGCAATAGCAGTCTGAGCAACTGGAGTAGTACTCGTCTGAAAGAGTCGATGATACTTGGCTCGAGTAATGGTTACAGTATCCTCCAGTCCAGTAGGTGTTAATGAAGGCTCCTTAGTAACATTATTAGCTTAGTCTAGCTTACTAAATTTTTTCCAACAATCTAAAGAGTGATTCGTACGCCTGTAATGATCGCATTTTAAATTGCCTTGCGGGGCACTATGTTCGCCCTCAGAATCATAGCTTCGGTCACAACCGCGACCTCGTCTTGTGTCACGACCACGACTATAGGAAGCTAAAATAGACTAATCATTATGCACTGTAGGGGTCCCTGTAGCGATCCGTAACACGTAAGAGAATGCAGTGGTCAATGAAGGAACAATATCGCTGCCAAGAATATGACCACGCACTTGTGAAGCCAACTTTGGTATGAAAGTGGGTAGAACATGATTACAGCAAACTCCTTTCGATATTTACGCATAACAATAATGTTGGGGACAAGTGGCTGATATATTTCTAACTCATCCAGTGGAACACGAATGGAAGTATACAATTCCTGAACAGATTGGTCGTCTTGTCGCAAGGCAAAGAATTGATGTTCTTCTCATGAAAATTTTCTTTGCAGTGGAAAGCATGACGACGCTATGAGAAATGTGTGGTTCTATATTGTTCATCAACCACGTGATGGCATCATAATTAGATGTCAACCAATCATCATATTCTCAGGCCTTAACATTGGGTGGTTCATATGTGATATGTTTGATTTTTTTATAAGCCTTGAGGAAAACTTAAATAGATTTAACCTAGAAAAGATAGTTTTTGCCATAAAGTTTGATAGATGTGCCACTAAGATTATGTAGCATTACATTGGTAGAAGAAGTGGTTGATGAAGATGCCAGCACAAAAAAAAAATGTAGTTTCAACAATTCATTGGAAAATAACAGTAAGTAGCAAGCATGGAGCAAAGAAAATCAAGACTCCACAAAGAGTAGTAGAGAGGATGCAATCTAGAAAAGCATCCCACATCAGTGACACAGGCTGCTCATGCCACTGAAGGTGAGGAGAATACCTATCGGCAATGGTGGTGGTGAGAGGAGATGGTAGGAAGGTGGAGTTCAACGAGAGGGGTGGTTGGTGGCTCTTGTGTTGGCTACGTCGGCAACTAAAGTTAGGAAGAGGGTTGACGGTGGTTGTAGAAGAGGCAGGCGAGGGGGCAGGCGGAGGGAGGATTGGTCGATGGGACCTGGAGAGGTTGAGGTTGACGGTAATGCTTGCAACAGTAGGGAGGATCGATGGTGGGAAAGGGTGACGAGGAAAAGTGTCGACAGGGATTTTGTGTGCTACCTTCTTTCTTCTTTTTTTTAATTGTAGGGTTTGAAAACTTGATGCTTTAATACCATATTGTAATAGAAAGCATGAAAATAGTGGAAATTATAAGAATACATGGAATTTAGGTTGCAGGTGAGTTAGGTACGTGTTGGTTGACTTTTGTCATTCACGTTTTTTCATGGTGTTAGATTAAATGGATCTTTATATGGATCTTTGTGTTATCTATTTAATAAATTACTTATAGGTTAAGTATGTGTTCTCTTATATATAAGAGATTGTAATCCTTTATTATGAAGAAATAATATAGTAGTTTCTTTCCATCTCACATAGTACTAGAGTTCAGAAAAAACCCAAAGGTTTGAGAGAGAGAGAGAGCATAGTAGCCGTTGTTGTCGTAGATCTACTGTCGATGACGGTGGCAGTCTCGTGAGAAAAACACCACAAGTCTTCTGTCTATTTCCATTTTTTCGTCCCTAAAACTCCTCCCCTATTCCATGAGAAAATCCTAACCTAGCATTCGTCGACTAGTCCACCGTCGTTCGTACCGCATTCCGCCATGTTCGTCGCTGCCCAAGCTCTAGTCGGCGTCGTCCACCCCTTCTTAGTTTTTTTCCTACACCTGGTAGCCACCATCGGATAGTCTAGGCTCCTTTCCAGCACTTGTCGAAGCTTCCTCCTTCTCTGGCTATCCTCATCGTTGCCGTCCAAGGCCTGTTCTACCTCTGTCGACCCTGTCTAGGGCCTGTCCTGTCTCCATCGGCCTCTCTTTGGCCAATCCAGGCCAGTCGTGGCAGCTGCGGCCCCTCTAGTCTCCTCCAGTCCATCCGTCGAGGAGTCCAGCTCCTCCCAAGTGCCGATGAACCCCTCACAGTCTTCTCCAATGCGAGCATTAGGGTAGTCCTCATCTGGGTTTTTGGGATCTTGTTGCTGTCGTCGTCTCCGTTTCTGTCATTGGGTGTTGCAGCATTGGGCAAGAAGAAGAAGGAGATCGAGGAGGGAGAATCGAAAAAGTGAAAGAAGAAGGGAAAAAAAATGGAGGAATGAGAACGTGAAAAAGAAAAAGGAAAAAAAGGGAGGAAGCGGATGTGAGAAAAAAACACTTTTTGTTCATGTTCATGTTTTAGGTGGTTTTCTGATGTTACATTGTTGTCTTCGTTGTGTAGACCTGTCACGTCTATATGTGTTGGTTCAACAGTTCAGTTGCCCTGTTGGTGTTTTTTGTGGATCAAGTTTTCTTCTTCGTATTCGTCTCTTGGCTTCTAAAGAGTCGTTAGTGAAACTACTTCTGCTACATCTACTAGTACTACTACGTTTATTTATTTCAAGTTTTGCAGTTTTTTGTTATCAATAACACAAAGAATCATTATGTAATAAGTTGTGCATGTTAGATGCTTTAGCTTTAGGGGGAATGTTAGATTAAATGGATTCTTTTATGGATCTTTCCATTATCCATTTAACAGGTTGCTTATAGGTTAAGTATGTGTTCTTCTATATATAGGAAATTGTAATCCTTTATTATGAAGAAATAATATAGTAGTTTCCTTCAATCTCACACGTGGTTTCTAGGTTACAAGTGTAGGTGAGCGAGTTTTGGCATTTAATGCACATAGTCCGAAGTCTCATAGTCGCATGCACTGGTTCCTGAATGTTAGATATTACTGTTTAGCTTTTAATTTTCTATAATCTAATTTGTTTAAATTATTGTGGAAGTTTAGGGGCGTTACATAACAACTGATGACTAGTAACTAATAACTCTAACGGTAAGCATGGACAAATTGGTAAGGTTGGGTGAATAATGTAGACCAAAGGATCGATCAATGTTTGCCAGAACCTAGTTGTCGGAAACTAGCTACAATACTAGAGAAGATGGTCGTTTGGGATGATGATAGTTACACATGGAATGTGGAAGAGCTTCAATTCTAAAAGGTCAACAATCTGTTCAAACAACAAGTTTGAACTTGGGAAAGGAAATCACAATTGATATAGAGTAGGGAATTGAGGAGATCCAAAATTTAAAGGAGACTAAAAATTTGATAGAGAAGGTAGTTATGGAGAAATTCATGACACTTCTTCGAGAATAATTCTCACCCAACCCTTTCCATTTGTGGGATTTGTTAGTACATAGAAAGGGGTCTGAATGGACACCATGTGGCTCTGATATGTATGGAGACACTGATCACAAATGATGGTATGGTGATTGAGACCTAGCCACTTCAACAGAAGGAAACATTGCTCTTTTCAATTGGGGATATAGGTGGGGTGCACCTGTGGACAACAATGAGTGTGGAAATCCTATGAACTTTATTACTATTGGGGGTTATGTTGTTAGATTCATGAGGATTGGTGGGGGCCACATGATGGTTGGTAGTAGTGAGAGTGGGGACCATGTTTTTTGCCATAATAGTTGTGTGGCATGAGGTGCATGAATCCCGATTTCAATATGGGCACTTGCACATTCTTGTAACTCAATTGGGGTCCACATGAAAACTTTTCATAAGGAGCACTTGCAAGGACATTCACCTGATGGAGAATATAATATTGTTAATGTGAAAGAAGGTGGATCGTTTGTAGCTGTCATCCTTAGTATATTCCATGGTATGAGATTCTACAGTGGAAGAAAGATGTCGTTATCCTAGGGGTTAATAATTTATATGTCAACGTACGAGGACAAGTTGTAAATTTTAAATTTTAAGAAGAGGTGGGTATGTGTGGACTAGGGAGAGGACAATGGTAGGGGCAAAGCCAAACTCACAAACTACATTAATATTATAATGAATAATTGTTGGAGTAAATGGATCTTTATATAGATCTTTGTGTTATCCATTTATTAGGTTACTTATAGGTTAAACATGTGTTCTCTTATATATAGTAAATTGTAATTCTTTGTTAGATTATGTAATATATGATTATTTTCTTTTTTAACATGGTATCAAGAAGAGAAAACCCCAATCGTAAACTACTACACTATCGTCATTGGTTACGATCGACGACGGCGTACCCATTAAAATGTTTATACTATTGTCTCCTTTTCCCCCATCTGCCTGTGCTTGTTGCTGCTCCTTTGACGAGAATGAGTAGAAGAAGTGAGAGGACTATTTCCTCGTTGACGCTCCACTACGCCATTTGCATTGCCAGAAGCGGTGGCAAGAAAGGGCAAGCTTCTTTGTAATGTTGTACAAAGAGGAAGAACGTGATTGAGTAGTGTTTAAGTAATATTTACATTTCAGTCCTAAGTTCTTAAATTGTAAATATTACACAAAGACCTTGAAGTTTCTAAGTTACGGGAAAATCCAAAACTTTTTCGATTTGTTACTGCTTACTTGCCTTATGTGTCACTACTTATCGATCTATTTTTGTGCGTGGGCATGTACTGTCCACGTTTCTCTTGTACTTCTAGATTGTATTGGTGTGTTTGGGAGGTTGATTGTCAATTTGTTGTCATTTATTTACAAATTTGATTCGTTTGTTTCGTGTTTTGCTGCAACTCCATTATTTAGTGTGTGGATGGGTCTAAGGTTGTGTCTATGCCTTCACTGTGTTCGTGTCTTCATAGTTGTGCCTTAGACATGTGCTATCCTATAGTTTTTGTATTGATTTTGTGAAAATCAGTTTGACTACTATAGTTGTGCCTTAGACGGGTCTAGGGTTGTGTCTGTGCCTTCATTGTGTTCGTTTCTTCATAGTTGTGCCTTAGACATGTGCTATCCTATAGTTTTTGTATTGATTTTGTGAAAATCAGTTTGACTACTATGGTTGTGTGTCTACCTGTTTGTTACTGCTACTATTACTTTTATTTCTTTCAAGTTATGTACTTCTTTGTCAATAACACAAAGAATCATCATGTAACAAATTGTACAGATTAGATGTTCCAACTTGAGGGGGAGTGTTAGAGTAAATAGATTCTTATATAGATCTATGTGTTATCTATTTATTAGGTTGCTTATAGGTTAAATGTGTTCTCTTATACATAGGGGGTTGTAAGCTTTTGTTATAATTATGTAATATATGATTTTCTTTTTTCCTAACAATACTAATATCTCAACACCTTTGCTACAACTATATTACATATTTATTTGACTAAAGCATAAGATCAAACACGAAGCTAAAAGTAAGTAGCTATAAAACTTATGTGCCAAAGTACCATATTGAAAGCGTGAAGGGACTCTAAGTGACTCTTAGTTATATGTGCCTATTCATGTTAAGGTTTAATGCATACTTGTAAAAAAAGAAGAAACAAAGTGAGTTGTACATATGGGAACTCAATTATTATTTTAGTTTGCAATTATCATTACATCTGGGTTACATAAAATATGCGAAATCATCCTCGAAAACCTGTAATACACAAGTTACATTTATTTCCAATAAATCAATGACAATATACATGTGAAAATACAATTAATGTCTCTTATTTCAACAACAAAAATTTACCGCTATGGAAGCATAACCCATATGTTGGATAAAGCTAAAAAAATCCAAATTTCCAATTCAACACATATTCACTAATATATCATTGTCATAACCATCTGTCTTTAGTGTCAAGCAACCTAATCCCGCCTACTAGTAGATGTTAAAAAGCATTCTACAATGCCATGTAAGCGACCATCGTGTTAGTCCTTTACGTTTCGGGTCAAGTATTATCAAATCATCGAATACAGGACTCTCAATTTGTGTCCTAATCATTGGACATTATCGCATTGTGGCATGTGCACCTTCCATCCACGTTTATATTTTCCAAACTGGAATCCAACATGGAACATGTATCTGTATGAATTGATATATTATCGGCATAATATAGCCAAATCTTTCAAAAAATCTCCTTTTTTCCATCATCAAAAAATAATTGAATTGTCATAATCGTCCTTTATTTCAAAACCCTTAGCTTTTCTCAAGACTTGCATGGGAATATCATTCATAGTCTGTTTTGGCATTATTTTAGTCAAAACCATTGTCATTTACTTGTTTAAAATGTCATTCACACAATCATATTTTTTTAATAATTGTAAATAAGGTAAACTCTATTGTATTCGAAAAGAATAGACCATATATATAACTAATTCTGCAAAACTAAAGTCTGCATTTAATCGAAACCATATTTAAAAATGCCAACACCCCAGAATCTATACAACTAAGGAAAGTACTAGCCTAGTTAACATTTCTATTACATGTAACTCATAAATAACATGTCCAAATTCATGAAAATCATAAATTGATCAATCAGAGAACCAATGAGTGATGATACATGTGCAATTTGTAGTTTATAATCAATTACATGAAAGGTTTAGGCCTGACTACAGTAACATCAGATAAATAAATAAACCCTAGTTAATTCTACCCAAAACCTATGGATTATTAGGAGTATTTGAAGTTGACTATATTACTTACCCAATACCGTAGGGTTCGCGTTCCTGAGAAGCTTGAAAGCTCCTACAAAACACTATGTAGTTGTCCAGGAACTTTCCGGCCAAAGAATCTTTTCTTCAATTGCTAACTTAGGGTGAAAACTTCTCTCAAGTGTCTTCTCAAGATAGCAACCCAAAACCCTAGATATCCCTACCATGAAAGAAGAGAGGAGGGAGAGAGTTGGAGAGAAATTGGAGAAGAATGAATGACACTATTTATATAGGGAGAGAAAATCAGGAGTTGCAGGAATATGCTGGAGGTTACTGCAACCTTCATGAAAATAATATTAAATTTGTCATGTATATCCTGAAATATATATTAAAATTGTTGATGCATATCTTAAAATTTTATGCAATAACCCCCTCTCTTATAAACAATTAAACAAACTTACCATAAATTTCCGTTATTACACTTAGTAGATATATACATACAACATAGACTAACTAGTATAAAACCAAGATGTCACAGGAAATGAAGTGGTGAATGTCGCTCGTATCTTGAAATGTGACAAGCTGTAATTATCTGTCAAAGCTGCGTCTAGGAGGGATTGTGTGCAGAAGCATGGGATGTTGATTCTGGTAAAATCAAGAGATCTAAGATTTCTAGTTGTTACTCTGAATTTTCAGAAACGAGTAGGGAAAGACAGCCTGGACATATTTGTATGCAAAGAATCGGAGGGAGCCTCGAGAGGGATCCTAATGGGTTGGGGAAGTACTTGTAATTGGACAGGAGGATTGGAAGCTTCTCCATCTCTCTTCTTTTGTGTAATGTGAAGGATGGATTGATGTGGGCCTACTCTTTGGTATATGGACCAACATTGCAAAAGGACCGGGAAGATTTCTGTATGTGTTGGTGAGTATTCAAAAGACGTGGGAGATTCTTTGGCTGGTGATGGGTGATTTCAACAGGGTGAGGTGTTCAGAAGAGTAATTGTTTGGAGGTAATCTCACTATCGACACATGTATCTTCTCGGAGTGGATTGAGGACCAAAGACTGCATGATCTGCTTGCACAAATCTTAGATACACTTGGTCTAACTTTTAACAAGAGGAAGTGCTTTCAAGAATAGTTAGAGTAATGATTGATGGAGACTTTGAGAAAAAGTTCACTGCTGTGAATGTGAGTGGGTTGCCAAACCTTGCTAAGAGCATACCCTTTTTTAGTGGATGCAAAAGGTGATTACCAAAGAGGTCCTTTCAGATTGGATGCATCGTGGTTGAAAAACCAAGAATTCTGCAAAATATTGAAACATGAATTGAGGCAGGAAGGAGGTGAGGGCTCACTGCTCACTGGGTAGCATTAAACTCTGAACAGTGAAAAATGGCACAAATAATGGGGGAAGGAATATTAGAATCAGTATAGTGAAAAGATGTTTAGAATCCTGAGTTGGATAGGATGGAGGACTGTGAGGAGATGATAGAGGAGGGGAGATGTTAAAAAGGGAGGTTGGGTAGATCATGCAATTAGGTGAAATTGAATGGAGAGAGAGAGAGAGAGATCATGGGAAGTTTGGCTGAGGGAGGAAGATGACAACACTATTTTTTTATATTAATGTGCAACTCAGTGAAGGTGATCCAACCAGATTCGACCTATCAAGGTGGATTCATAGTTTTAGATGGTGAACTAGCTGAGGTTGCAACTGCAGATCATTTCAAAAGTTTGTTCGGGAAAGGGACCATTTGGAGGCCTATATGGGAGGGTCGTCACTTGCCCTTACTTAAAAAGGAAGAGGGAGCTGAACTAAGTCATTCATCAGATGCAGTTTTCTCCATGAAAGGAGATAAAATACTGGGGGACCAGATGACATTCCTCTCTTGGTTTTTCATTATTTTTGGGAACTAATAAGAGTGGATATAGAGTGCATGATGGCAGAGTTTTGGGAATCTGGCATTGCACTTATTCTATTAAATGGCCTTCATTGCAGGCAAAAGTCTGATGGATGGCTTTGTGGTGGCACACGAATGCATTTTGGATTATTTGAGATGATGTCAGAAAGGAGATCTATGCAAAATTGATTTCAGGAAAGCTTTTGATAACATCCGAATTGGGGTTTTTGCTGGATGTGATGAAGGAGCATTCTTTTCCTGAAAAATGGTATATTTGGACTTGTAAAGTTCTGGTGGCAGGAAAGGGATCAGTTTTTGGTGAACAACACTTTCAGGAGTTTTTGTCCGTTGCTGTTCAATCTTGGAGTTAACATGCTTTTCAAGATGTTCATTAGAGCAGTGGAAGATGGTTGATTATAAGAATGGACTGTAGGTAAAGATTCAGTGAAGGTATCTATTTTGCAATATTTTGTTCTCTGAAGGGTCTAAAGAACAAAGCGTTCATATCAAATTTGTGCTGTGAAACTTTGAGATGGTTTTGGGTCTAAAAATAAAATTTTGCAAGAGTTGTATCTTGGGGGTGCACGTAGAAATGAAGGTCTTGTTGGATTTTGCTTCTTATATGAATTGCAGATCTTGAATTTTGCCTGTGTTTAATGTACCATAACTTTATCATCTATAATGTTATATTTGTGAAGACATTATATGTTATTTATATGCTTTTTTTTAAAAATTCATCAGAACTTTGGACATATCTAAGCTCTATTATTCTTGCATTATGCCTGCATCACTTGGTTAACTCAGTGCTATAATATGAACTAGAGGACCATTGGGATATACTACAACTTTGTCATCTCTGGTGTAATGGTGCTATATAAATAATGACATTAATGGATTGTATGCTATTTATATGTTTTTAGGTTTAAATTCATCAAAATTGTGCACATTACTAAACTCTATTGTTCTTGCATTATGCCTGCAATTATTTCTATGTTTATGAAGTCCCTTAGGTTCATGACTTAATGAGCTTGACATTTCCTTCTATTCTCCAGCAATTGATCAAAAATCTGGATCGAGATCTCCAATATGCAATAATGGTAGAGGGCAAGATGGACATTGATTCCGTTTCCAACTATGAAGATGTGAAGCATGAAATCATGGAAAAGGTTTCTTATTCACTCCATTGTCTTTATTTTCTAGTTCTTGTGTTGTTTAAAACAACCATCACTATTACCACCATTATGCTTTAATCCTACAATGTGTAGGTGGCATGAATTTCTTAATTTTTTTTCTTTAGGTTCAATAATTTCTTTCTACTTGCCATTCTTTTATAGTGGGTATGTTTCTTCTACAGTGGCGTTTAGTAATTCGATAAAAATTTGTTATGATAGTTTAATCTTAATCCAATAACCTCTTCATTTCTCGAACAACAAAATTTAGCTCATGTAATGCATGGGTTTATTTAATAAAAATATTTTTATTTATTTGTGTTAGATTAAATGGATCCTTATATGGATCTTTGTGTTATCTACTTAATAGGTTACTTGTAGGTTAAGTATGTGTTTTCCTATATATAGGATGTTAGAAGTTAGGTTAATGGATATTGTTGTATAGGTTAATGGATCCTGCTGTATATGGATCCTGTCAAGATCCATTTACTTACTATGCATTGTATTTAAACCCTTCTACTCTAATGCAAAACCTAATTAGTTTCTCTAATTCAACTTGGTACCAGAGCAAGGTCCCTGCATGTCCCGCGCCGTCCCGCGTCCCTGCACGTCCCACAGGCTTCCGTACGTCTGCGAGCCCCCGTCCCGCGCCGTCTCGCGTCCCTGCACGTCCCGCAGGTTTCGCTGGCTTCCGCGTACGTGGCTTCTGCACGTCTGCGAGCCCCCGTCCCGCGTCCCTGCACGTCCCGCAGGTTTCGCTGGCTTCCGCGTCCCTGCCGTCCCGCCATCCTTGCAGCCCCTCTACTTTGCTGCTGCAGTTGGAGAAGAGAGGAAGACGTCTGCGAGCCCCGTGATCTCCATTCCTCTTCCGCGTCCCTGCCGTCCTGCCGTCCCTGCAGCCCCTCTACTTTGCTGCTGCAGTTGGAGAAGAGAGGAAGACGTGGACCCGTGGCTGTTGAAGGAGGTGGGACGAACTGTGATGGTTTCTGTTCCTAGTAGGAACTCTGATTGTGTCCATGCTTTCTAGTCTGCATCTCTGGTGAGTAACTGTAAAGTTGGTTTTTTGGTGGATAGTCCCGTCCATCTCTGTTAGCGGTCTTGGAAAATCTTGTCCTGTGGTGGATAGTCCTGTTCACCTTTGAAAAATACTATCAGTTGTTGATTATCCAAATGGCCGCATCAAGCAGTTCTTCTGTTCCACTACTGGTTAGACAGTTTATGGGTGTATCTGAACGTTTAAATGGATCTAACTATATGCTATGGGCACAGAGTTTTGAAATCAT
>JAMKQA010001670.1:0-44667 GCA_024699735.1 Posidonia australis | reverse complement strand
ACATACATGTCTAAATTCTTGATATCTTTTAGCTGATGTTTGAATAAATAAAATAGCTTTTCTAATATTTTCTATATAAGGTCTAATGCATTCTATACCATCTTGTACATTATTTAGCCGTTGGCAACGCACAACGGCTTTATAGCCATTGCAGAATGGGGCGCCAACCTAGTGCGCCAGATTGGTGCGCCAGTCTTGTGCGTCAGGTATGTGCATCCCATATTTTAACTGGCGGGTATTGCAGAATGGGGCGCCAACCTAGTGCGCCAGATTGGTGCGCCAGTCTTGTGCGCCAGGTATGTGCATCCCATATTTTAACTGGCGGGTCGGCCCGGCCTGGCTCGGCCCAGACTGATTTCACAGGCCAAATTGGGCCTAGTAAACGGGCCTTCGCGGGCCTGGACCTTGGGCCTGGCATGGCCCACAGCCCACGACGGGCCTGGCCCGTGGTTTTTTTTTTAGGCCCGGGCCGGCCCGACCCGGCCCGATTTCCATCTCTAGCTGTGAGGTGTGTATCTATCATTTTTGGTGCCAGAGAGAGGAATGCGAGAGTGGAAGCGGGAGCGGGGGGAGAACTGGTGGGAAAGGAGAGCAGTAGTGGTGGAAGCAGCAACCATAGATGTAGTTTGGGGAGAAGACGAGGTTTTTGTCAAATGGTGTGAGTTTTTTTTTCTTTTTTTTTATTCCAATGAACTTGAGAATCGAATTCTTTACCTCTTGGGAGGGAATGAAATTCCCTTGTTCAATGGGAGTTTGATTTCCAAGAGAATTTCATTCCCACGACTATTCCAATGATATTTCTGTACCAAACAATAGAATAGGATTTTTTCATTTCATTTTAGTCCATTCCAACCCCTATTCCAGCGTACCAAACACTACTTAATTGTCACATCTACTGTGCCATTGGGAAAATGAGTCGCAATTGATGGGATTTGGAGAATACAAATTAGAGTCTATAAATATAATGTGTTGTATACCTGGTATTCTCTTGCATAAATGCACTAAAAAAATTATGATTGCGAAAAGCAGATTGCGATTCACTAAACATTGTGAAACATTTGATTTTATGCACATGTTAAATCAAGCAAGTGGTATAATTGGGAAATCGACTGAAGTTGTTTAAATATGTACATTTAATTTAATGTAGGGAGGGGGGTTCAAGCTCACCATTAATGGATGTAGTTTTGCAAGTTAAGCCATGTAGATTGGAGTTTGAAGGGTCTTAGTCAAAAAATTACAACATGCTGCAGGGCTCTAGTCGCTTTCTCGGATACAAGGGTTGTCACCATAATGGATTTTTAATAAGGCCTTAACGCTCAAATAATCCTCGCTCTAGGCACCATGGATTTTCAAGGTAACTAGCAGTTTACAACAAAAGAATTCAAATATAAGAAGGGGTAGTAGGGAAACGCGTTAAAGTAGGTGCACTACTATGACACTATTATGACAGGTGTAAAAGTCATAAAAGGATATTACATTATCACTAAAAACTGAGGATGTTAAACCAAGGGTATTACTGATGCAATACATGCACTCTAAAACATAACTCCAGTACTCCACACAGAAAAATAGACCTTTTTATTTGAAAATGGACTAATATATAATTATATATCAAAATTTTAAGGTATTTCTTGAGTGAGACAAAAAAAGGGAAAACAAAAGGAAGGTGCAAAAAACTTTACTTTTCCAAAACGTTTGATATATCTATTGATATATGGTCAATGAAGACCATGCACGAAAAAGAAAGACTAGGAAACAAGAGTGATTTTCTTCCATGAATATCGATGGCATTTTTAGACGGAGGGATATAAGGAATTACTAGTTTCCTCTGTAAAAAGGAATAATCTTCTACTAATGAAGGATGACATATAGAAAAATATTCTAGAAATCTCGTATTTTTGGAGCCCTCATCACATTTTAAAACAAAAGATTCAATAAGTAGTATCAGAGCTGAAACGTACCTCTTTCGACGTCCTCCTCACGCGATCAACCCTTGACTGTTGCCGTGTAGCTGAGCCTTCGCCTTTGATCTTCGACTTCCTTGAGATCCGACCTCCCTTATCGCGATCCACCTCTGACTCACCTTGGTTCTGCCCCTGTTCCACGATCCAGGCTCCTCCTGTACATCTCGCTCCCCTTGCGATTCAGTTGTGGATCTTCTACTTGTCGCATCCAGCTTCACGATATCACTGATCCTCAACAGGAATATCAACAACTAGAAGCTATCTCATCACAAATGTAATCATGTATGACTCTCATAAGTGTATCATCTGAAATGAAGGCCTCATCATGTTCATGCATAGTTGGTTGGTCATTATTCATTTGCACCTCTTCATCTTGAAATGCAAAAAGGAATTCATTTTGAAGGCCTTAATCAACAATGAAATTGAGAACAACTATTGCAACCACAACTATCTTCACTTGCTTCATGTAAGAGAATGAAGGCATGTGGATCAATATGTTCCACTTTTTTTTTTGAACTCCAAATAAACGCTCAATGGCATTCCTTAGTGAGAAATGAAGCATGTTAAATTTCCCTTCATTTCCATGAGGTTGTAGATAAAAAACCTTTCCTATTGGGGTAGCTAGCATCGACAATATAATATTTTTCTGCATTCAAAGAGTGAAATGTGATATAAAAATCCTCAACACATCAAAATGTAACAAACATTTGCATTACTGGTGTAACCATGCTGGAACAGACCTTTCGCGGTGAGGGAGTGCGCAAAGGACCGAAAAGGTCACAGCAAAGATGGTGAATTCAAGGAAGGACGCTTGACTCGAAAACACCAAAGAAAATACGGAAAAGAAAATGATAAGGACAAAAACAGAGTCGCCACCTAATCTTTTAAGATCGGAAAGACAAGGAAAATCAGACGCGATAAAACGCAAGAAAGAGATGTAAATGAATGCAAATGTAAGTGTGAATGTGTGTGCATGCTCCGTGCCTAAGGGATGCAACACATTGGTCATTGCAGGTCAGAGAAAGGGTAAGGACTCCTGTTACGCATGGGAAAGGTGTTAGACACCCCATACGCCCGAGAAATCGGTCTTCCTAGGCTTTTCGCTCGCTTGTGTGTCGCTAATGCAAATGATCATGTATGTTTGCTAGGTCTAGAATGGATGACATATGCCATGCTGATGCAAATGATGTGAGTGGGGAAAAATGTGATGTTGATGGGCTCAGCTACGCTATGTGAATCCTGGACCGTTGGTCAAAAGAATCCGACATAGTAATTGTCATCGCCCCTAAATGCAAGTATGTCATGACGTATGATGTGAATTTCATGGTGCATGAGGATGATTTGGAGCAAAGTTGTATAGTGATATGAATGCATGTAATCAAATGTAAAGTACTGGGAGTGAGCTATGTGGTGTATCATGCATGATGGCATAGGTCATAAGCATGATTAATGTAGATGCAAGTGCATGTGCCTGGATGCATGGATCTGCAGTGGAAATGGATGGGATAAGTGGGTAAGGGCTCAAGCCAGTTGCCTGTTTTGTCCTTAGCAAACACGCGCATGTCCACCGCGCAACGCTGTCGCGCAACCGGGGCACGCATGCCAGTCACAGAACTAGATAGTGAACCAGTGACCTTCGCCCTACTCTAGGGTGAAACATGGCAATGCAAATGACTAAATGGATGTATGGAGACCTATACGGGACTACCATGAATATACGCATGTTATAAATTAGGTGGTAGGGTGCGTGGATATGGGGTGGTGGAATGAATGAGGTGGATGGTGCCAGAGCTCAGCCCGATGGCTTGTTCTGTCCCTGGCGGAACTGCGCATGTGGCACCCGCAGCCACGACACGCTTACCGGAGACAGAACAGAGCTGCGAGCTTAGCCGACTTGCATACCCACATGCGATGATGCAAAAATGTTACATGATGCATAGGAAGCTAGAGGGGAGGTCGGGGAACATTCCTATATGCTTGGATGCAAGAATGGTTGGGTGGATTCTTCCACCCACCTACGGCGTTGGAGGTGGAGAAGATGACGGAAATGGCATGTATGGCATGATGATATGAGATGCAATCATGTAAGGGATGGCATAACAGAGATGTTGGATGAAAAACAAGAATGAAAACTAGTTTATATAGCAGGGGGAAGATTACCTATGTGGTGGGTTGTCCTCTCCGACGATGGCTCGCAGTGGCGTTCTCCAGGCTGTCAACGCTCGACGGTCACAGAGGTAGGCTCGGAGGGGCGTGGTGATGTTGGTGAAGCATTTCGAGGAGTGATGTAGGGCTGGTGTGGCTGTGGCTGTTTGGGTACTTGGGTTGTGGTGGTGGTGTTGATTTCTTGTCGACGATGGAGGTGCCTGTATGGGTGAATGCAGGTTTGCTTAGGCGAGAGGGGAGGCTCTGCCGGGAGACAAGGACGTGTGCTCTGGCGCAGGGCTCTAGATGCAAGGCCAAGAGGAGACGTCGTGGTTGTTCTGGATGGCCAGGAAATGGGTGGCTGGCAGTGGTGGCTGTGCTCAGGGACGATTGGAGCTCGGAGTGGGAGTCCAAATGGGCTAGAGAGCCAAGAGCCAGCTCGTGGCTGAGGGGAGGTCGTTTTGGAAGAAGTGGTGGCGTGTGCAGGTAGCTGGCAGGGCATGGGTCGCCGGCGTGCTCAGGCAGTGGTAGGGCATGGGCGGCGAGAGCAGGGGGCGGCAGGGAATGGTTGTGGCTGCGTGTGGGCGGCGTGGTGGTGGTAGAAGCGTCAGGCACGCGAGGTTGTAGTGGAGCGACGTGGCACTGTAACTTGTACCAGGTACGATGACAACGACGGGTCGAGCGGCTCGCGTAGGACAGCCTTGGCCCTCCCGCGCATCCACGACGAGCGTTTAGGTCGCACAACCAGGTCGCGTGTCCCACTGGCACAGGGGACACTGGCTGGGTTTTGGTGTTGGGCCTAGTTTAAGGGTTTGTGGGGGTTGGTTTAAGTGTATTGACTGATTAGGGTGTTAATGTTGGTTTTAGGGTATAATGAGGGTGGAGTGTCTCGTTGCCGCTGGAGCGCACTCTTCCGGAGAAATCCGCTGCGAATGGCTACCAAACTGGGGTGTCTACAACTGGATTCTTACCATTAGGTGGCATGAGTTGTAGCTTGTAAAGTGTATGATTCAGTACTTTACAATCGTGTATAGTGTCCTCCTATCCATTTGAGATGAAAGTGAATCTCATATAAAAATCACAGATAACAAGGACATTTTGGGTGTAATGTTTGCAATTCCTTCCACTTTTAAAGTATGATGTCATTCCTTTGAAACAAGTACATGGATGTAAGTACTATCTATTACTCCAACACAATCCTTGAAGTAAGTTTAATATTTGCCATTCTTGTATTGTATGATATGATGTAGTGTGTTAAACAAACTTTCATTAGGTTGGATCATTTTATGAGACTAAGTATAAATGATATCTAATACTAGGTTGTAATACCGACTAATGGTCACTTTAGAATGTTGCAGGGAATGTTGGACAGAACAATTTTTATGTCCATGAGCGATAATCTGTAAAAAAAATCCTAACATGTTCTTCTACAGAAACTTGACAACTATCACTCAAGTAACCCTTTACCCTAAAAATAGAATATATCTTAATGAACACCTGAAATAGAAGCCTACAAGAGTTATAGTATATCTTAGGATGTTCATTTAAAATGCTTTGGACAACTTAGTTATTAGTAAAATGAGCATCATGTACAAGTCTTCTAATTAGGTGTTTCTCAATATAATACTACATCAAATGCAACTATAAGTGCAATTAAAGCTCCTTCTAACTCTTCATCCTCATAAAAGTCTTCCTTATCACTTTCCATATCATGAAAAGTACTATCATAATTAAATAAATCACCCTCAGAAGCCATCACCAAGTTACTCTAACAAGTTAAAAAAAGATAATATCATATTTCAGTAATAAGCACCATATCATATTTCAATTTCAAAGATATACAGGAGTACTTATCTATAAATGAGTTTTAAACATCCATTATAGTAAACTAAACACTACTTATAGACAACCATTATCATATTTTAGCAATAAATACCATTACAGTCATGTCCATAATAACACAAAATACATTAACATAGATCATAATAGTTGTTTATTTATCAATGCAAATTATGTGACGGAGATCAATGCATTAATAGAGATTATACATTAATAGAGATTAGATTATTCATTTAAATTTGACAATCCTGAAATTATGGCAATTAATGCAATGGTGTGAATGAAGATATATTTAGCTCAACAAAGGTATATACAAAAGTGCACAAACAAATAAAGAAAATTAATCTTCAAAGTGGACTTTACTCGATGTAATGGTTTGTGTGAAGCTACAAAATGGTCCTTAATAGAGAAAACAAAAACAACAATAGAAAGAACAGAGGAATAGGTTTAATCTACAAAATGGGTTTTACTTATTAAAAACCCACAGTTTTCAAGTGATTTCCAAATGAGAGAAAGAAGTCAAGCCAAAATAAAAAGAAGATGGAAGACTAAAAGAAAATCTTTCATTCTATCTCTCTTTATTTCTTTTTTGTTCTTTTTCCATTTTTATTGTATGAGAGGAGGTTTGAAAAGAGCAAGAGAATAGGAGAGGAGGCAAGCCGGAGAGTAGGAAAAGAATGAATGAGGTGGGAAGGAGAGCTGGAGAAAAGTAGGTGAAGAGGATATTATGTGACCATGCCGGTGGAACCCTGTGCAGTTCTCCCCTACCGGGTGCATGGAAGCACTCAAGGAGACCCGATATGGTCACGGCGAAGATGGTGAATCCGGACAAGAAGACTAGACTCGGAGACACCAAGGAAAGATGAGAAAGGATAAGGAAAGGAGTATCCACGTAGTCTTTTAATGGAAAGACGAGGAAAACCAAACATACAGGAAAACCATGAAGCAAACAAGATGCAAAAAAAACATGTGTGCTCTATGCCTAATGGATATAATGCACAAATGAATGTGGGCCAGAGAAAGGGTAAGGATTCTGGTTACGCATGGGGAAGGGGTTAGGCACCCCCATGCGTCCGAGAAACTCAGTCTTTCTAGGTTTCATACTTGTCATATGGTCCTAAGGATGTGTGATTGCTTATCTTGAATGCCCATGCTAAAGATGACTGAAATACATGTCAAATCGAAGAGAAGAAATGAATAAAAGGAAAAAAGTTAATCCGAAAGTCAAATGTAGGCATTAAGAATGCTGCTTTTTTGTACGCCCTTGGGCGATAAGGAAAATCTTGAAAATCGAGAAATTCTCGAAAAACGTCACGTAAATTAGTGAAAATTGGGATAAATCCGAGAAAATCAAAAAAAGGGAAAATAATCCTCTTATTGGGACCATGTCGGCTTTGTTAAGCCTTTTACTGTACGCCCTTGGGCGATGGAAAGCCAAATCAAATCTAAAGATGCGAAAATTGAAAAGAATCCGGGAGACAGCGAGAAAATCAAGCTCGAAAAGAATTGGAAAAGCGTGCGCAAAGTAAAAAAGAAAAGGCAAGAAAATTACATGAAAAAGTGCGACAAAATGTGCAAAATGCATGTGTGAGTGTAAAAAAAACAAATTCCAAGGGCCTTTATGCAAAAAACCCAAATTCTGAATAAAAATGAAATTCTGAAGCCCAAATCATCAAAAATATATAGGAAAACACACTCTATGCAATTATGAAGAAATCTAGGGTCAAATATGCAAATATGTGCATTTCTGGCCAAATTGATGTTTTGTAGGGGTAAAAATGCAATTCTGCCACTAGAACATGCATTTAAAGAAACTCAGTTGAAATTCAGGGTAAAATATGCAAGAAAAAGGTTCAAGAAAGTTCCTGAAAGTTTTAAGGACAAAACAGTCATTTTACGCTAGAAAATAGGCATTTAGTGTAAAATCTGTAAAGTGTGGGGACTAAAATGCAATTTTACCAAAGAAGCAATGCATTCAGAAGAGTTCTGTGAAGTTCAGGGTCTTAAATGCAATTTAACTAGGGAAACAACGCATTAAGAGAAGCTCTAGAAGAAATCAGGGGTTAAAATGTAATTTAACCAGAGAAAAATGCATTCAAAGAAGTTTTCAATAAAGTTTTGGGGTTAAAATGCAAATTAACCAACGAAATATGCATTCTGGAGAGTTTTAGTAAAGTCCAAGGGTTCAAATGCAATTTAACCAGCAAAATATGCATTCAGAATGATTTCAGAAGAGTTCAGGCTCTAAAATGCAAATTAACTAGAGAAAATATGCATTCGGTATTATTTTAGTGAAGTTCAGGGGTTTAAATGCAATTTAACCAGCAAAATATTTATTCAAAATGATTTCAGAAGAGTTTAGGGGCTACAATGCAAATTAACCAGAGAAAATATGCATTCTGTATTATGTTAGTGAAGTTCAGGGGTTTAAATGTAATTTAACCAGTAAAATATGTATTCAGAAAGGTTTCAGAGAAGTTTAGGGTCTTTTATGCAAAAATATTGGACTAAAATGTATGAAAAGAAAATCTAAGGGTTTTTTTAAACTTTTAAACCTGGAAAACATTATTTTGAATACGTAGGAGGCATAATGTAATATTTTCAGTTAAAACTTTATTCAAACGATTTATGAAAAATGATTCAGGGCCTAAGTCTAGGAAAAGAACCTATTTGTAATAAAAAAGGATATAAATGCAACAGACAGAAAGTTACAGAAGTTTTATTAAAATAAAATTATTTTTAATTTTTTTAAAAGAAAATGACAATGGTGGGCGTCGACGACGGAGTTCTGCCGTCAATGACCTCCGGAGAGGCTATCAAAGGCTTTCATGGGAAGCAAGAAGAAGAAGAGGGGAGAAGATCCAACGGATTAGATGAAGGATTCAACGACGGGAATGGGCCTCTCACCTCCCTCGCTGTCGAGCACTCCGGCGACGGCGTCGAAGAAGGAAGAAGCTGCTGGAGCTGCGGTGCGGCGATCTAGAGGTCTTGGAGACTCGGAGGGGCGTCGAGGAGCATCTTCTCTCCTCCGAGGGCTCAAATGATGGATGACGACGTGAAGGAGACTCCGGCGAGCGAGGTCGCGGGCATGCTCCAGGGGTCGTGGCTCAGCTCAGGAGGCTCTGGCGTGTTTGGGGTGCGCCGTGGAGGCTTTGTGGAGGTTCGAAGCGGCACAGCAAGGTTGGAAACTCGGTGTCCTTCTCTAGCTCCAGTCGTCTTCTCCGACGACGGTGTACTCATGCAACTCCGGTGATCTTCTGGTGGAGGCCTCCGCTGTGGTTGGAGAGGGAATTTGAGGGGCAGAAAAGCAAGAGGGAGACTTGGAGAAGTAGACCTAGGGTTCTAGGGCTAGGGACAAGCCCTAGATCAGCACTCCCACCTATATCGCCTGAAAACGGCGACAGCAAGGTCCGGGGAATGATTTCGACCAAAGGAGGCCTCTAGCTTGATTGGAAACGATCCAGAAAGACTAAGGAAGCTCTAGGAAACTAAATTTGAGGCTAAATGAGGCTGGAGGAGGGCGTACCTAGCCTGGCAGCGTGCGTGGCCTCTGCTGCTCGCCGGAAGTGGCCTAAATCCACGCTTCTCACCTCCGCGAGCTCCTCTCTCTCTGGAATTCTCCCTCGCTTCTCACATGCTCTGAATTCTCTGTTTCTCTCCCTTTTTTCTCCTCCGCTTCCTCTCTATTGCTCCTCCTTTTATAGGTGAATCCATCACGAATTCTAACAAACAGCCACCACCCATAACAAACCACAACAGAACCCGACATCCTGTAACAAACCAGCATCGCGACTGTCCCCCACGCACCTCCATCTTGTCTGCCCGCACGCTGACAGAGATCAATGATTGTCCAAGCTTGCAGCGGCACATCCAGTGGCTTTGGTTCATGGGAGGCTCGAGCTCGGGAATGGTTGCTACTGAGTGACATGGTGAGATGGACTGGAAGAGGAAAGAGGTAAGGTCTGTTGTGATGCAGAAGGGGGATATTGGGTTCTGGTGAAATCAGTTGAAATGAAAGAAATAGGTTTATAAGATAAAGGGAAAAATGTAAATAGAGAGGAGGAGATGGGTTGTTGGGTTGGAAGAGGAAGAAGGGAATGGACTGAGTTGTTGCATTTGGGCCTTAATGGGCTTAATTGGGCCTAAGTGGGCTTTGTGAGCCTTCATGGGCATAGGTGGGCCTAAGTGGGTTTTGTGGGTCTAATGGGCTTAATTAGGCCTAAGTGGGTCTAACTGGGTCTAAGTGAGCTTTGTGGGCCTTCATGGGTTTATTTGTGGTTAACAGCTTAGTCACCACACTTTCAACCTGTAAAATTGAGAAATAGAGGTGTCTACACATTATAATAACTAACTATCGTATGAGAGGATGTAAGGAGTAAAGTAGGAGAAGAAAGGAAGAGAGCATGAGAGGAGGCTAGTGGGTTTGGGAGAGAGAGATATTAAGTTAATCGATGGTAAAGTTATAAATATGGATGATATATTTAAATAATAATATCAACTATGAGAGAGCAAATGAAAAAAAAGGAAAGAATTGCTAACAACATTTTCTAGCTAGGAGCAAGCAATCTCTTTCTTTTTGGTTTACATAGAAATCACTATTTCTAAATTTATGCGATTATGAGAAACTTGTTTATTGTGATTTTGAGAAACTTATTTCTATTTGAGATTATTTGATAGAATTATCGGACCATTTATGCTTCAGCAATAAACTACGTCTCCAAAAACCATCCAAAAGTCTTGCCACACCGACTCAAGCTGGTTCGAGTTCTCAAAGGCACCACGGGGCGAGTCACTGAATTCGCCCATACACGCAAAAACAAACGCAAACACAACCCTGACCCCAGAGAAGAGAAGGGCTCCTATACCGTGCCGTCCAAACCACGCGCGCAACAACACGCCATTTCGCTGTCTCTTGCAGACAAACCTCTGCAAAATCCTCCTCTCCGAGGTGAGCAATCTCACCTCGATTCTTCTTCCTACCTTGTGATTACTGTGACGTGCTATTTTGAATCACCTGATGGGGAAAGCAATCTTCGAGTCGATTTGTTTGTGGATTACATACGATGGTCTTGTTTGTTTAGGATAAGGATCGTCCGGAAGACATGTTCAAGAAGGCGATTGAGGCGAAGTCCCAGCAGAGGTTGTCGGGAGCTGACCGGAAGAAGTTGAAAAGAACGGTCAAGGACAAGTTTCCGAAAGTTTCTGATGCTGATGTTGACCTGTTGTTGCCTCCTAAGGTAAGGAGAGGAGTTGGTTCGATCATGTGCCACTGATATGTGTTAGTTGTTTTATCGTATAGGCTATTGCGTGCTAGGACTTGATGTTTTTTGGTAGTGAAAATTCGGGAAAAAATAGTTCGAATTCTAAGCAGATGACCACAGTTCAAAATAATTTACACTAGCATGTACCATAACATTGGAGAGAGAACTAACAATGTCAAATATCAATCTTATAGTCCAAGCGGCGAACAATACGTGACGTTGTTAAGAGAAAACAGTAATTAAGAAAGACATGAACTTTGTTACCAAATGAACAAACAATAACTAGCTATCAACTAACTACTGTAAGAAACTAATTGACTTTGATTATTAACGTTAAAAAAACACTGTCACCAAGAAAAGGTTTCAATTAGAGAAGTATGGAATGCAGTGCTGATACATTGATTCATCCTAGTTGATGAAGATACAGTGATACACTTATTTGAAAAAAACAAAAGAAGCTTCTCTTTAAAATGCAAAAGATGTTGAAAAACTGGTTAAGAAAAATACTAAGCACAGATTGTTAAGAAAAATACAAGGTACGATTGACATGGAGCATGCTATTTCTGTATTCTAATATAAATCTTGAATCTACCTGTTTGATCAAATCTTAACTCCATGTTGAGCACCAAGAGGAAAAAACAAATAATTATTCAATGCAACATATTGTGTAGACAGAAAATTTACATGCATCTAGTTGTCTCATCTTTCTTGAATTTATCAAAAATCATCAATACAATCTCATGTTTACACTGAGATCTCATAAATCAAGGATTTCAAACTTAGCTCAGGATTTGTTTGGTAGAGTTTCAGTTGTCATAACCCAGTCTCTAGAAATATAACAGAATTACTGTTCTAAAAACTACATACTTCTAAGAAACTAGTAGTGTTTGGTAGAACTGTTGGACCATTATAGCTTCAAAAAACTATATGCATAAAAGTTGTCCAAAAGTTCTATCAAACGGATCCTCAGTCATTCGGTTGATGGGTCACTGGTTCAACTAATTCTTGATCACGTTGAAACAGTGATATTACAATTGACTTAATTAAAAAAATATTACACAAAATGAGGAAAATGTATTTATAGTTGAATAAATATTAATGGTTTTTCACAATTACATTGATAATTTGAAGGAGAAGAAGAAAAGAATACCCTATGACCCAAAACTCATGAACTTGTGCAACATGATGTGAACATTCCTCATTAGTAAATAAAAAAGTCAATAAAGGAAAAGTAGAAAACTGAAACTGGAAACATGGTTCGATTCCCTTGCGCGGGTTCAATTAGCGAGTCACAGAAACTGGTTCAATTGGTCAAACCAAATCTGGTTGTATATTGCCGACATAAAATAAATCTCAGATATATAGGAGAAGAGGGTAAGACCATAAGAGCACCCAAACTGGCTCAAATAAGTATCTGTTAAAAGATCCCAGAAGATTTGGATTGAGAATATAACAGATGTTACACATTTTGACAGTTCCCTGCTGAGGACATAGATTAATTGGCTTTTTACGCTCATTATGGAGTTCCTGGATTTATGTGTCAACTGGTTCACTGGTCGGACCAGTCGGCATCCCTGCACTGGTTGATAATTGCTGTCTTATGCTATACCACTGAGGGAAATCATCGTGTAAATGGGGGATGGATGGGTTGAATATGTATTTTGGGGATTGATTAGTTTTTTTTTCTGAAAAGTTGTATAGTTTTTTCCTTGGATTTTCAAAAATAATGTTTCCTTTTTATTTGTCCAAGAAAAATGACATTGAAACTCAGTTCTTAACCTTCAAAATAAAAGGAGAGAGACAGTTCTTATCATTTTTTTATGACCGATATATATCTCATACCTTTTTGAAATTCTGACGATGCAAATTTGTACTTTTAGGCAGAGATAACAGTAGCTAAGCTATCAAATCGGGCTCATGTCTATGGTGTAGAAGGTGGCTATCCAATGTTCTTTGACATTGATGGGCGAGGCACTGAGATATTCCCAACAGGTGTGTAACATAAGTTATTGTGAACTTCTTCCAATAGAGATATTTTTGAAAAACAGTACATCTTGACTTGAACGTTTCAGCTATCTTTTCTATCTTTTTCTGTGTAAAGTTTAGTGGAGTGGTAAGCTTGTCCAATGAAAGCTACTTACTGTTTTCCATCATGTAGTGGTTAGTGTGTTTTTCATTGATAGTTAACTTTAAAGAGTCTCATGATTGCTGGAAGTCTAGGTTTAGGTTGTAGGTGATGAGGATAGTATTCAGATAATTCTTTAGATAGTATTTAAATAATTAGTTATTTTTTCTTGCGATTTAATTGTAGGATTAGTTATATCTTTTATATTAGATATTTTATTTTGCTATTTAGTTGTAGAGTTAGTTATTTCTTGTATTTGAATTTGTAATTGGATATCCTATATAAGAGAACTAACCTTCTATTGTTAGATAGTTTTGATTATGATTTGAAATTATTCATATTTGATATTCTTGAGTAGATATTGGAGTCTCTCTTGTTTGGGAATCTAATTGATTTCCTTAAATACTGGATTATAGTCCATCTTTGTTATCTTAGAATCGGATTGTAGTTTGATTTCGTTATTTTTGTATTAGTCCCACATCAATTTGGTGTCAGAGCAATTCTTAATCCACGAATATTTTTGTTTATTATCAACACACACTGTCACTACTACTACTAGATTCGGCTTTGTGCATCATGAACGCTATCGCCACTGCTTCTTCCCCACCATCACAGATGTACTCCACCAACGTAGCCATTGTCGAACCCTTTCCATCACTTCCACCTTTTCGTGTCATTGTCATTACCTCTTTTACACCACTGTCATCGCACCCTACTAATGCAACCACCATTGACCCCCTTTAGCAATCGCCATCGCATCGCTATCAACGTAAAAGAAGAGGAGGAACGTGAAAGAAGAACAAGTGATCATGCTACCGCCACATCATCTTCTCCACTACTTATGGCCATTGTGTTCTTTTCGAGCAACATCACTTCCAACCTAGACCAGCAATCACCATCCATTTGTTTGTGCCACCTTCGTTGCCATCAATGTGCCATCCACATGCCTTGCCGTGAACACTCTGCCACTACTATGTTCTCACTAAATGGCCGTTGCTTCCAACTTAAACCAATAGTCAACGTCCATCCTCATCCTAGGAAAAGAAGAAGAAGAAGAAGAACAATAATAAATATGGGTTTTACTAGAGGATTCGTAGAAAAGTCTAGAGTTCTTCTAAATTTGCAAAACTTACTAAAAAGACCTTGAAATTTCAAAGATTACATAATATAACAAGACAGAAGCAATTTTTATTGATATTAAGGGATAGTAGGGACAATATTACATTTTTCACTTAATCTTAATTTACATTGATTTTAGTGTGGTTAGATATTTGTACAATCCTTTTTTATTTTCACCACCCATATAATTATTCGTGTATATCTTACTACATCTTCATATTATTATTGTTTATGTACAAACTACTTAGAGCATGTTACTTGTGCTTTATTTCTTTCGTGTACTTGCATTTGGTTTAGTTTCATTATTTTATGCATATATTGTTGACGTCTTAACATGTTAAAATTTTCTTTTAGCTCTTTAAGATCGCACTTACCTCTTTGTCATCATTCTCTTATACATCAACTTGATAGAATTGATGATAAAATCTTAGTAATAAGTAATAAAATTTCTCTACTTCCCTAATATATGAGATTATTACAAGATCGAATTATATTGAGAGATCCACATGTTAATATAAAGCGATGTGTTTTGAAAAATTACAGTGACACACAAAATTCAAATTGCAGTATACCATTTCATACATTCTTAAAGTGTGGAACTAAAGTTTATAAAATTATCATTAATGAAGCTACTTTTTAAATATTGTGTCTAAAACTGTTATTGTTAGAATGAATTTGACATATGAGCTTCACCCTCATCTACCCCACATTCCTTAGGTTGATGACACTACTTTTTTTATTTTGTGAGATGTTTTATTCATATCCAAATAGGTGACTATCTTGCATATGTTTAGTGTAATGTTCTTCCAATGAATATTGGTCACATTCTTTTTGTAACACCTGTAAAATTCATTTTATAATTATTTACATTTTAATGAATTTATTCTTGGACAGGTGTTGCTGTTTCGAGATCTGTTTGTGTGGTTTTGTGTTTTTGGGTTTGGACTTCGTGGACCGGCTTCTGTTTGCGTATTCCTGTACGTGGTTAACACTGTGCATTGTTGCACTGTACTTGTGGGGTTTGACGGTAGGTCCATGTGGGGTCTACGTTGTGGGCCAATTGGTGAGTGTGTTTGGTGTGGGGAGTTGTTGGCTCGCGCAGTGCGTCTGGTGGTTGAGAAGTGTAGGTGTGCATGTGCAGCGACTTCTTCCCCTATGTATATAACGCGTGTATGGGGCGAGGCTTCTTCAGCACACCTCCCTCTCTTCTCCTCCTTGTCAACTTCTCCTCCCCTGTTTTCCGACGGTGACCGAGTGGTGCGGAACACTAGAGTCTGGCTAAGTCTTCTCTCTCTCCTTCCCTTTTTCCCTCTCCACTCCTTCTTCTCCTTCACTCCTCCTTCCTGTCTTTGTTGGTGGGTGCGGGTGAGGAACAGAGAGAGAGCCCGAGAGTGGGAGGGCAAGAGGCGAAGGCATGCTGCGGCTTGTGGTGGCGTGTAAAGCTCAGGTGGTGTGCCCCTATGGTCGTGTAAGCCTCGGCGATGGTCGTAGTCGCCGGTGTTGGTCAGAGGAGTACTAGAGAGCATTTCTCAGGTACGTACCCTTAACCTATGAATAAAGAGCATGAAATTAGTAGAAATTGATAAGATTGCATGAAATCTAGGTAAATTAATGTTCCTAGAATTTATTTTGATTTTATGAGTATTTATTGAGGCATTTATGGATATTTATGGCGGCAATTGAGTTTTAGGTCGTTTTGACCCTCCTATCTTCGTAAATTTATATCTTGATGCATGGTGAATGGTTTTTGGCTTTGTTTGTTAGGTTTTGGAGTAGACTTAATAGTCTACATTTTATGTTTTATGTGAGATTTTTAGTGTTGGTTTAGGGGGTCCGATTGTCGGTCTCAATTGGGCGATTTTGAACTGTAGGGTTTAGGTCGTTTTCTGTTTTTCGTAGAAATTAGCATACCGAAACTATTTCGGTATACCGTTTTTCTGTCAATTTGGTTTTCTGTAGAAGTTCGGTCGTTTGATTTTGGACGGTCGACCGCATTAGTGGATTTTGGTCGACCGAACTATTTTTGGTTTACCGATTTTGACCTGAATGTTGATTGTTGACGTGATTCGATCGATCGATCCAAATCGGTTTACCGAACCAGGGATGTTCGGCATACCAAATCCTGTTTTGGCATGTCGAATCAGTGTCCAAATGCTTTTATAAAATGTGATTTTCGAGGATTTTCTGGATTAATTTGTTTGTCCATTTGAGATGGGATTATGGGCTGTCAGTGGTGGTTCCTTGAGACACTTGATGCGTCGTTTTGTCAAGGTTTTGGAAGAGTTTTCGAAGATATAAGAATGGTTTCGAAAATGGTTTTCAAAGAAATAGTTGGTTCATTTTGGAAAATGGTTTTCTTAGTTTTCTGTGTGCAGATCGAGATAGTGTGGGACTGTGTCGTCGGGACCAGGGAATGTAACGACATTCTCGAGTGGTTGGGTGTGACTCTTTGGTCGAGGCTGGGGTTTGAGATATCTGAGGCTGAGAAGCGTCGGGTCTTGGAGGTATAAGACTCATTGACTGTCATTTTGAGGCTAGGATTGTGCTCCGCTAGTTGAGGTGTCTTGTGGCATGACGGGGAGGTATAATACTCCTGCTATCGCTGTGAGCACTGTGGTTCGGGTGTCGAGGGGTGTGGAGGTATGACACTCTCTCCTGAGCACTGTGTGTGGAGGACGTCATGAGGAGGCATACCCTGTGGTGACTAGTGCGGGTGGGACACGTGCCTCGTAGCTGGTAGTATCGTGAGAGACAGGACAACTTTCCAAGGGAGGGGTTGACTTTGTGAGGGTTCTCCAAGTAGGAGAATTGTTGGACGACGCAGTTTCTGTATAGAGTGGCACGTTATGGCAGTGCAGACGTCGTTGGTGGCTCTCAGGTGAACTGCTTGTGGCCAGAATTTGGTTGTCTGGTGTCGGACTTCTCGACTTATTGTGTGTAGTTTTAGGTCATTGAGAGCCTTTGTTTGTGGTTTTGGGTTGGTGAAGTCTCGATTGTGGTTTGGACCGGTGTGGGTCTTGTTTGTGGGGTTTTAGAGAGAACGGTTTACGAAATGAATTTAAAAGAAAATTTATTATGATTTTGTTTTCTTTTGTTTTTCGTGGAGTGTGTGTTGGGTGACTTCTGACACTCATGCGTTTTTTGTGTGTTTCTAGGTTGCAGGTGTAGACATATAGAAGGTTTAGCATAGTGCATATAGATCAGAGTCTTGTAGCTGCACACATAGGTTCCTGGTAGTTTGGTATTTTTCTGTTTAGTTTTAATTTCCTGTAATTTAATTTGTTTGAATTGTTACCGGAAATTCGAGGCGTTATAGATTTGGTATCAGAGTTCCAGATTCATTAGGTCGCACTCGACTAGTGCTATACCTAGGGTGTTCGGTCTACAGACTCCATAGGTTATACATACAAGGTAGAGTCTACAACTGGTTTTTTAATGGTTTTCTGGTTGTTGTTTTGTCTGTGGTGCAGGTGTTTCGCCTTTTTCAGGCAGGATGTCTCCTCGTGGTCGTAAGTGCAAGGCCCCTATTGAGGAGACCGAGCCTCGAGAGGACCTAGGCGGATGGAAGGCGGTTCGTGCAGAGCTGAGGAGTTTGACACATGAGATCTCCCACGCGTTCAGCAAGAGTAGTGTTAGCGAGTCGTCGGGTGACCCGTGGCTAAATCAGTTCACAAAGCTTCGTCCGTCGTCGTTTAAGCGCAATGTTTGTGCTGAGGAGAGTGTGGCCTGACTGGAGAAGGTGGTGAGGATACTTAAGAGCATGGTATGCCCAAAGGAGTATTGAGTGCAGATGACGACTTATCTGCTGGATGGTGAAACAGATAGGTGGTGGAAGTCTGTGAACCGGCTGAAGTTTTCGGACTCAGTCACTGTTAGCATCCAATGGAAGGATTTCAAAGCGGTCTTTTATGACAAGTATTTTCTCGCTCATGTGAAGGAACTTTTTCACTGAGATTTCCGGAGTCTAGAACAGGGTACAATGTCAGTGCTCGAGTATGAGACTGAGTTCGCCTAGCTGGAACGCTTTGCTCTTGCCTATGAGTCTGAGAAGAAACGGGTGTAGAGATTTCTGAACGGTTTGAACTCAGAATTACGAGTGAAGGTGATGGACTGTCGGTGTCAAACCATGGAGGATATGGTCGGGATGATGTATCGCTTAAAGGCGGAACATCAGAGTTTCTGGAGAGTCGTCCCAAAGAAAGGGGTAAGTCTTCTTTTACCTTCTGGTTTTCTTTCTTCGGTCCTCCAAGTACTAGTAGTTCGGGTAGCTTTGAGAAGAAGTAGAAGGCGAGGTCCAGTGTTTCCTCTGCGGGTCGGCGGAGTTTTGCTGGGAATAACGGAGCTGGCCTCAGTTAGACGGGGTCCAGTGCTTCCGTAGGAACCAGTGCTTCAACTGTGGTCAGGTGGACCACATCGCTCATATTGTTCTCATTTTCGACAGCCTTCGGCTTCAGTGGTGTGCTACAATTGTGGGAAGAGGGGACACGTTTAGAGATTTTTTCTGGAACCGTTCGAAGAAGACAGAAGCACGCCACAGCAGCCGACTAGGGGACGGGTGTTTACCAATGCAGTATCAGGGGTTGGGTCTTCGGGAGATGTGGTTGAGGGTAAGGATGATTAGTTGGTTTTGTAACCTTTTGAGGTTTATTGTAATCTCCTTGTAATCTAGACATCTACTTGATCGTATGGATGTATGGTGTTGTTTTGTTTGGCCATCAAATTCTTTTATTGTAACTGGTCGGATGGCCAAAGTGTTGTTTGACTCAGAGAGTTCTTTCTCCTTTATCTCTGAGTCTTTCGCGGTAGAGTTGGGAGAGAGACCAGCTAAATTGGCTTTTCATCTCAGAGTGGTGACGCCATTGGGGGAGTACAATTTGATATGGAGGTATTTACGGTCTATCGACTTGACTCTGAATGGTAGAAAGTTCGACGCCAGTTTGATCATGATGGACATGCAGGAGTACAGTGTGATACTCAACATGGATTAGTTGGCGTAGCAGTTTGCTTTGATAGACTGTGCTTGGAGGAGAATTTATTTTGGGTCTTTTTGCGGATAGGTTTTTTTTTGGGAAAAGTGGGTGTCAGGGTGAGCCTAAACTTGTCAATTCAGTTATGAAGGCTTATGAGTATTTGGTCAGGGGTTACATGGGATATCTAGCCAGTATAGTTACCTCCACATCTCTTGAGTTGGGTGCTCACAACATCACTGTGGTGTGTGAATATCCTAAATTTTTCCTTGATGATTTGCCTGGTATGCCACCTCACAGAGAAGTAGAGTTCTCGATTGATCTGATCTCTGGTTTTGGTGCTGTATCGAAGTCTCCCTATCGCATGGTGTCAGTGGAGTTGCGAGAGCTTAAGATTCAGTTACAAGAGTTGCTGGACAAAGGGTTTATTAGGCCGAGTGTATCTTTGTGGGAGCGTCTGTCCTGTTCGTCCGTAAGAAGGATGGTTCGCTCCGACTGTGTATAGATTATCGGATGCTGAACCAGATCACGGTGAAGAACAAGTATCCCTTGCCCCGCATTAATGATCTGTTCGACTAGTTGCAGTCTGCATTCGTGTTCTTGAAGATTGATCTGAGGTCAGGGCATCATCAGTTGAGGATACGAGACTCAGACATTCAGAAGGCTGCTTTCTGGACGCGGTACGAACATTACGAGTTCACGGTCATGCCTTTTAGCTTGACAAATGCACCAGCTACGTTTATGGATCTGACGAACAGGAGTTTCGGCCCTTTTCAGGACTAGTTCGTCGTGGTTTTTGTTGATGACGTGTTGGTTTACTCTCTGGATGTTGAAACTCATGCCTTGCACGTGAGGGTGGTTTTGGATACTTTGAGGCTTCATCAGTTATACGCTAAATTCTCCAAGTGTGAGTTCTGACAGCGAAGTTATGCTTCTTGGCCATTTGATTTTTGCAGAAGGCATCAGAGTGGATCCTGCCAAGGAAGAGGCGGTAAACAGTTGGGAGCGACCCAGGACTGTGATGGAGATCAGGAGTTTCTTGGGTCTGACGAGCTATTATAGGAGGTTTATCAGTGATTTCTCTTCTATGATCGCGTCTTTGACAGAGTTGACCAGGACGGGGGTTTTGTTTTGTTGGGACCAGAATTGTGAGGTGAGTTTTCAAGAGTTGAAGTCTCGTCTGGTTTCTGCCCCTGTGTTGACTCTGCTTTCTGGAAGTAGTGGCTTCACTGTGTATAGTGATGCTAGTGGCGTTAGGTTGGGGTGTGTTCTGATGCAGCGTGGCAATGTTATCGCATATGCTTCACACCAGCTGAAGGATTATGAGAAGAACTATCCGATCCACGACTTGACGATGGTTGTTGTAGTGTTTGCTCTCAGGCTTTGGCGATACTATCTCTATGGAGAGTAGTTTGAGGTCTACACTGATCATCAGAGTTTGAAGCATATCTTTACGCAGAGAGACCTCAACCTGAAGCAGCGTCGTTAGGTAGAGTATTTGAAAGACTATGATTTCAGCCTGTCCTACCAACCCGACAAGGCCAACGTGGTCGTCGATGCCTTGAGTTGGCGTACGCACGTGATGGCGAGCTTGATGGTTAAAGAGTGGACCATACTGGAGGATCTGGTGAGCTGCAGGTCGAAGCAGCAAGTTCGGGGAACGATTGGTATCTGGGTGGTCAATCTGTCTGTTCGTCCTAAGCTGGTGGAGTTTATTGTCGTATGTCAGCAGCTAGATCCGTTTGTTCAGGCTGTGTTTGAGAAGTTGGAGGCTGGTGGAGAGCCTTATTTCTCTATTAGGGCATATGGAGAGCTACAGTATGATATGCGTCTGTATGTACCCCAGCATGAGGAGGTCAGGTAGAGGTTACTAGATGAAGTGTATCGGTCTAGGTACACTATTCACCCAGGGAGTACGAAGATGTACGAGACTTGAAGAGTAACTTTTGGTGGCCTGGAATGAAGAGAGATATTGGTGACCATGTAGCGAGGTGTATTACCTGCCAGTTGGTCAAGTCAGAGCACCAGAGACCTGGAGAGACCTTGTAGTCTTTGGATATTCCTGTGTGGAAGTGGGAGCACATCTCGATGGACTTCGTGACTGGTTTGTCGCAGACTCAGAGGAAGAATGACACCGTATGAGTGATCGTGCATCGGTTAACCAAGTCTGTTCACTTTCTAGCAATTCAAGTGAAGCTCTCGATGCACTGCCTGGTGGAGTTGTATGTTTCTAAAGTGGTGAGGCTGCATGGTGTTTCGGTGTCCATTGTGTTGGATAGAAACACGAGGTTCACCTCAAGGTTCTGGAGAACTTTGTAGGAGGCCTTTGGCATCGTGCTCGACTATAACACAGTGTTTCATCCTCAGTCGGATGGTCAGACAAAGAGGACTATCCAGACGTTGGAAGATATGCTTAGAACATGTGTCTTAGACTTTCAAGGGAGTTGGGAGGACCATTTGCTGTTGATTGAGTTCGTCTACAACAATAGTTATCACTCGAGCATTGGGATGGTGTCGTACGAAGTTTTGTATGGTAGACCATGTAGATCACCAGTTTGCTGGAGTGAGGTGGGCGAACATCAGTTAATTGGTTCTGAGTTTGTGCAGCTGTATGCGGAAAAGGTGGATTTGATCCGTAACAGGTTGTTAGCTGCACAAAGTCGGTAGAAGAGTTATGCTGATAGGAGGCAGAGATCGCTGGAATTTCTGATGGGAGACTATGTGTTCTTGAAGGTGTCACTGACCAAGGGTGTCATGCAGTTCAAGAAGCATGGTAAGCTGAGTCCTCGTTATATTAGGCCATACCATATTACCTAGAGAGTTGGTGAGGTTGTCTATCGGTTGAATCTACCACCAAAGATGTCATCTGTGCACGACGTGTTCGATGTCTCCATGCTGAGGAAGTGCCTGGTTAACGCATCTCATGTGATCCCAGTTCAACCAGAAGTGCTCTAGGAAGATCTGTTCTTTGTGGGAGATGTTGTCCAGATTGTCGATCGTAAGGAGCAAGTGCCGTGGAACAAGGTGATTCCACTGGTTTTGGTGCGATTGCGGCATCACGGAGTCGAGGAGGCTATGTGGGAACGTAAGGAAGCCATCCTAGTCCAGTATCCGTATCTTTTCGTCTAATGATTTCGAGGGCGAAATCTTCTTTTAAGGGGTTTAGGATGTAACACCCATAAAATTCATTTTGTAATTAGTTACATTTTAATGAATTTATTCCTGGACGGGTGTTGCTGTTCTGGGACCCGTTTGTGTGGTTTTATGCTTTTGAAGTTGGACTTCGTGGGTCGACTTCTGTTTACGTATCCCTGTACGTAGTTGGCACTGTACATTGTGGCACTGTACTTGTGGAACCCAAGGGTGGGTCCGTGTGAGGTTTGTATTGTGAGCCGGTTGGTGAATGTGTTTGGTGCGGGGAATTGTTGGCTCGCACGGTGCGTCTGGTGGTTGAGAAGTGTGTGCATGTACAGTGACTTCCTGCCCCGTGTATATAACGCGTGCATAGGACGAGACTTTTCCAGCACACCTCCCTCTCTTCTCCTCCTCGCCAACTTCTCCTCCTTTGTTTTTCGACAGCGATCGAGTGGTGCGAAACACTAGAGCCCGATCGAGTATTCTCTCCCTTCTTCCTTTTTTCCCCCTCCACTTCTCCTTCACTCCTTCCCATCTCTGTTAGTGGGTGGGGGTGAGGAACAAAGCGAGAGTTCGAGAGTGGGAGAGCGAGGTGCGGTGGCTCGTGGCGGCGTGTGGAGCTCGGGTGCTGTGCCTCTGTGGTCGTGTGAGCCCCGACGAGGGTCGTGGTCGCTGGAATTGGTCGGAGGAGCGTCGGAGAGCATTTCTCATGTACGCACCCCTAACCCATGAATAAAGAGCATGGAATTGGTGGAAATTGACAGGATTGTATGAAATCTAGATAAATTTATGTTCCTAGAATTTTTTTGTGATTTTATTAGTATTTATTGAGGCATTTATGAATATTTATGCCGACAGTTGAGTTTTGGGTCGTTTTGACCATTCTGCCTTTGTGAATTTATATCTTGATGCATGGTGAATGGTTTTTGGAATAGACTCAACGGTCTACATTTTATGTTTTATGTGAGATTTTTGGTGTTGATTTTTGGGGTCTGATCATCGATTTTAGTTGGGTGATTTTAAACTGTAGGGTTTGGGTCGTTTTCTGTTTTTCGTAGAAATCGACGTATCGAAACTATTTCAGTATACCGTTTTGCTGTCAGTTTGGTCCTCTGATTGAAGTTTAGTCATCTAATTTTGGATGGTCAACCAAATCAGTGGATTTCGGTCGATCGAACCATTTTCGACATACCGAATCTCATTTTTGGCATACCGAATCAGAGTCTAAATGCTTTTATAAAATGTGATTTTCGAGGATTTTCCGCCTTTTGAGATGGGATTGTAGGTCGTCAGTGGTGGTCCCTTGGGACACTTGATGCGCCGTTTTGTCGAGGTTTTGGAAGAGTTTTCAAAGATGTAAGAATGATTTTGAAAATGGTTTTCAAAGAAATGATTGGTCCATTTTGGAAAATGGTTTTTCTAGTTTTCTGTGTGCGGACCGAGACAGTGTGGGACCGTGTCGTCGGGACCAGAGAATGTGACGATATTATCGGGTGGTCGGACGCGACTCCTTAGTCGAGGTTGGGGGTTGAGATATCTGAGGCTGAGGGGCGTCAAGTTTTGGAGTTATGAGACTCCTTGACTGTCGTTTGGAGGTTAGGGTTGTGGTCCGTGGGTTGAGGTGCCTTGTGGCATGACGGGGAGGTATGATACTCATACTGTCGCTCTGAGTACTGAGGCTTTGGTGTCGTTGGGTGTGGAGGTATGACACTCCCTCCTGAGCATCGTGTGTGGAGGACGTTGTAAGGAGGCTTATCTTGTGGTAGTCAATGCGGGTGGAACACGTGCCTCGTAGCTGATAGTGTCCTGAGAGACAGAACAGTCTTTCCAAGGAAGGGTTGGCTTTTTGGACGATGCGGTTCCTGCACAGGGTGGCATGTCGTGACAGTGCAGACTTTTGGTGGCTCTCCAGTGGACTACTTGTGGCCAGAGTTTGGTTGTCTAACGTCAGACTTTTCGATTCACTATGTGTGGTTTTGAGTCATTGAGGGCATTTACTTTTAGTTTTGGGTTGGTGGAGTCTTGATTGTAGTTTTGGTCAGTGTGGGCTTTGTTTGTAGGGTTTTAGAGAAAACGGTTTGTGAAATGAATTTAAAAGAAAACTTATTATGATTTTGTTTTCCACTGTTTTTCATGGGATGTGTGTTGGGTGACTTCTGTCACTCATGTGTTTTCTTCGTGTTTCTAGGTTGTAGGTGTAGACATACAGAAGGTTTAGCATAATGCATATAGATCGGAGTCTCGTAGCCACACACATAGGTTCCTGGTAGTTTGGTATTTTTCTATTTAGCTTTAATTTCTTATAATTTAATTTGTTTAAATTGTTACGGGAAATTCGAGATGTTACACTTTTAGGTTTCCTATAACTCTAAGAAATGTAAGTTTGCCATAATATGTAAAATAACATATATATTTTTAAATTTCAAGGCAAATCTTTCAAGTTATTTCTCGCAAAACCAAAGTGAAATATGTCTAAGTCTTTCGCAGTCAAGCAATTAAATCCTTTACCTCCAACTATAAGTGAATCTCCTTAAGAACGTGATTTGGAGGAATTAGATCAATTGTCTTAAATTTTCAAAGCATAATTTCCATAAAAGCAGAATGTGTTTTCCTCTTTATGGTTCCCTTAGCTTTTATAGAATCTGACCATGATTCTCCTCTTATTCCGCTTCTCAAGCGTAATGATCTTTCTTCCTTTATCGCATTTCGTAAGCTACCACTATCTATAAATTGAAATCTTGAGAATGAGACTAAGGCAAACAATAAGAGAATTGGTGGGTTATTATCTAAGTGGTATCAACGTCACCTATCAAGGCCTTCATGTTAAACTTATTAAGCGTTTTCATGTTCTTGTTAGCTTATTATTAGACATTTTTATATTGTTTTACTGACTGACTTCTATGTAAATCTAGTTTCTATTGTAAAGGATTATTACTTGACAGATGTACGTTTGAGTTTCTCTTTATCCATAGATATCTCTATAGATTTTTTTTCCTACTTTAGTTTACATGTCTCCATTGTGCTATCAATTTCAAGGATCTATTAGAACAATATCATAACTCGTTTGAGTTGAATTTTTCTCATTGGGAGACAGTGATGCCGACAATATTGAGATAACTAGATAGATAGGATTTAGATAATTAATTATTTTATCTTATTATTTAGTTATAGGGTTAGTTATATTTTATTTTGCTATTTAGTTGTAGAGTTAGTTATATCTTTTCTTTGAATTTATAATTGGAGCTAGCCTCTTATTGTCTGACAGTTTTGCTTATGATTTTAAATGATTGATAGTTGATATCCTTGAGTAGAGATTGGTGTCTTTCTCATTTGAGAATCTATTTGATTTCCTTGAAGATTAGATTGTAGTCTATCATCATTATCTTAGGATTTAATTGTAGTTTGATTCCGTTGTCTTTGTGTTCTTTGTGTTGGTCCTACATCAATAGGTCTCCTCAAGTTGGTTTAGGTCCTGAATTTATCGAAAAGGTCATCAATGATACTAATTTTACATGTCCTTGCAGTTTATGCACTATGGCAGGTCCCTGAGCTTTTACCAGCTTTCATGCTCAAGGGAGGTGAGGTTTCTCACTATATTATTGGAGGTGCTGATTTGATGTTTCCTGGTATAAATATTCCCCCAGAGGGTCTTCCTTCATTTGTAGCAGGTCAGCTATGGGCCGTAAAAGTTCCTGGCAATATGGCCCCTATTGCTGTGAGTCTTGACGAATTTCTAGTCATTTCTACATAGAAACATATAATGGTAGAAGTTCATTATGAAATCTTCAAAATACTGACAATGGTTTCGCCCCAACCAAAAAAAAATAATTTGTTTTTGGGAAACCTTGCAGGTTGGAATTACCACAATGAGCACTTCAGAAGCTCTTAAAGCTGGGTTACGCGGCAAGGCACTAAGGATAACACATTATTATCGTGATTCACTGTGGCAAGTATAACAAGCTTAGAGCATGTGGTCAAAGTTTTTGAATGCTTTCATGACCCACATGATTTGTGTTTTATGATTTTCTTTCAGGGAATCAGTTGGGAGTCCTTATGTCCCAAATGAAGGATTTTTTGATGACGTTGTACTGGCAGATCCTGCATTATCTTTGACTTCTGAGACAGTGGAGGGTAATGGGGAGCCAGTCAGTGATCTTCAAAATGATGTTAGTATTAGTAGTAATGAAGAGTCAGTTGATGTTTCAGAATGTCATTCTGGAACAAGATTTGATCTCCCAGAACATGCTGGACCTGTCAAGAGAGATACTGAAGAGATAATTGCTGCTACAAGTGGATTGAACATTTCTTGCAATGATTCTGTTGAAGAAACAAAAATTGAGCAGCGGAATTTATCTTCTGAAGAAATAGATGCTCTGTTGGACAAATGTCTTCTGCAAGCCTTGCACACTACTGTTAAAGACAAAGACCTCCCATTAGTTGGAAGCATGTTGTGGTACATTCTTTGCCCAATCTCATGATTCAAGTGTAGCATATACCACCACTACATTTAGGAGATGTTTGTGCCAAGGAAATCAAAGGAAAGGAAAAAATAGAGTCAAAAAGAAAAGAAAGGAAAATGAAATCATAGGATTTTATTTTCTGTTTTGACACCAAGAAAAATATTTGTGCACATGTAGGAAGCAAGGAAAAATATTCTCTCTTCAAATTTTATTTTAATGGGTGGGAAAGAGAATGAGATATTTTAAGTATGTTTTGGAAACCTAAGGAATTTACTTTTCAATAGAAAACATGCATAAACATTCATGATTTTGAACACAATTTTTGATCAAAGGGGAAAAAGTTTTTTTTTTCTTGGTTTCCTTTCATTTCCAAGTGCACAACACCCTTCCACACCACACCACAACACCCCCCCACACCCCTCCTCCCCCTGAACCATCAAGTCATGTAAATAAAGGATCATTGCTTGTTCTCTTATACTAATTATTTTACTTATGGAATCCCAGTTTTCATATTCTGGTGAAATAAAAGTACAAAAGAGAGCAAGAAATTCAATGTTTTCCTACTGGTATTTGAGGTCTATTGTAAAAGAAACATTGGCTAACAACATTATATTGTCAAGAAAAGTCTTGAGGTGTGTGAGAATGTACACTGGAGGTCAGATATCTAATCCTGACTTGTGAGTCTTATGAGATGGCAAAAATAGCGAAGAAAAATGTTTACCTTGTTACATATAATATTATCATAAAATTAATAAAGTAATAATAATGGAAAAGATTTTTTCTAGATGCCGTGTAGTGTTACATCTGTGGTTTTTAATGTTCTTATTTGTATTCTCAAAACAAATATTTATACCACTAGAATATACTACAATAATTTTTAGTCTAATATTTGGGATTGTGACGGACAGGTCGAGCCATGTGTTGCCCCGTAGACCTTCAGGCATTACCTTGGATATTAAGAAATCATCCCATAAGAAACTCTCAAAGTGGTTGCTATCAAAATCCTCTGCTGGACTGGTGAGTACATTCCTTTATTTGTGTCTTCTAAGCGGAAAAAAGAGCAAGTAGAACATCGTTTTATAATTGTACAATGACACACCATGTACAATGACAACCGTTGTAGTGGTCATTCTTTTTTCAGCTGAAGATCATGCAATAAGTGTGTTTTCCTTTCTTTTCTTTTTACGATTGCATAATAAGTAGGATGATGCTGGAAATTATGACTGCTTTCTTTTCTTTTTATTTTTCATGTTCAATTTTTATTACAAGTATGAGCATCTCTATGTGATAATTCACAATGATTATTTGATATTATATTCTTGAAAAAAGATAATTTGATGGAGTTAGCAAACTTGGAAGAGAATGATCATATCTATTACATACCATTTGTTTAGGAGAGAGCAAGAGAATCTATAGGTTAGAAGCAATGAGGGAGTAGAATCTCGTTTTCCCATTTTTCTCCTGTTTTTTTGAGTTTTCTCAGTTTTTTAAATTCCATTACTTAGGGTCCATTTATTCCAACAACTATTTTAATTTCAATCTCATTATGTAGTTCTATTCATTTCATTTTTGAGGGATCTTTTTAATTTTAATCTCATTGTGTGGGGTTTATTTGTTTTATTTGTAATTTTTTGTTTATTCCAATAAATAACTACCTTTTTGGTTTCTTAAATTTATTTTTTTTCCTTTTTGGCTTCACATAAAATTAATTATATTTTCTATGTGTAACTGTGTGTGTGTGTAAAGACCACCTCTATTGTAACCATGTTTTTTTTGTATTTTTATTTATTAAAAAATTATATATTAAGTTACCATTTATGTATGCTATTCTTGTTCCGTTGTTTTAGATTTTTATTCCTAATTTTATTATTTTACCATGTTTATTATTTATTTATTTCCATCTTTCTTTCATAAGAATGGGGTCCACCTATTTCAGTGAATAACTAATATCTTAGTTTCCTGTTCCTATGTTTGTTTTAAAATTTAAAGATTTTCTTTCTTTAATTTCACAAAATTAATTCTTTTTTGTGTGTTATATGTGTGTGTGTGTCAAATAAGAATTCCCTCTATTCTACCACTTTTTTTTACATTAATAATTATAAAAAATATTTTTTATGTATTAAATTACCATCTATGATATTGTCATTCCATTATTTTAGATTTTTATTGCTAATTTTATTATTTTACCATGTTTATTATTTAGATATTTTCATCTCTCATTCTATCTTTTTTTACTATTTATTCTCTATTTGTTTTCTATTTCCTACTAAATAAAGATAAGAATCTCCCTTTCTTTCTCTCTCTAAGTGATTTTATTACAACTTATTTCTTTTATTGATCTTCTTCTTCTAGTTATTACCATGTAAATTTTTCTCTCTCCATTAGCAACAAAATCATTTATAACTTATTTCAATTAGTGGTCAAACCACACATCTCTTTGACTTCAAACAATTAGTTGCACAAGCCATCATAATTAATATTAATAATTAATTCATGTTTCACCATTAAGTTCTTTATAACATTTTCATTTTGATTCTACCTTGTTCATTAGCTAAATGCTCTTCTCATACCATATAAAATTTTTAATATCAGGTATCTACATGTTTTTATATATTTGCGCTTTTTTGTTTCTTCCTGTACATCGCATGTGGATTCTCTATTTTGCTAATGCTGAAAATCTTATGGTTATTTGTAGTCTGCATTAGTTCTAAGAGAAGTATGGAAATGCATGAGGAATTCTGTTTGTGTTTATCAACCCCCTAAGGATATGGTGTCTGCCTGCTTTTTCTAAAGAAGTTTAAACCGCCTTACCTGTAGCTCGATCCCTTCTTTTTTTCCTTAGAGATCTCTCTTAAAATTATAAATGTTTATTTTACTGTAAATGTATATTGGCTATTAACCTCAGAAAGTTACAAGACGTATCCAGGTATAAAAAGATTCAATATCTATGAACTATAGTAATCCAGGGAACTTGATACAAAATTCCGAAGTTTAATAAGAATTGTTTATAAAATTTGTTTATCAATATTTATTTGCACAGAAGCATTGAATTCCTGGTGTGGAAAGAAAGACAAATAACCAAGAACTTTTTCAACACATTTAGTGTTATAGCATGCATTATATCTGATAACATAGCAGTCGATAGACATTTTAATTTCAATTTTTCTTGGAGTTCGTTCCACCTTGAGTCCTTTTGCTCCTTTATCTTGATTGACCATTGTGAGACAGATCTCTGTGAAAGAGGATAAGCATAAAAAGGAGATTATTCTACTCTCTGTAAATCGTGTTCACCCAGAGTACACATCCTTTCGACCAGAGAAGCGACAAAAGGAGTCTGGTCAACAAGTCTCTGATTCCTCACCTGCTGAGAGTAGCCAGAGGAAATCACAACTTGATGTGGTGGAGTTATATAAGTCGATGTCACATGTCAATCCCATATTTACATCAGTTGGATCTGAGACTGGGAAATATTATACTGCGTCAGAAGCTTCTGATGTTGTTTTCAGGTACAAATGTCCCATAAAATTTCCTTGAGAATTTTGAATTGCATTTCAAATTATATGAAATAGTCTAATTATCAATTAAATGTTCAAATAAAACATTCAGTAGACACCGATCATTTTAGTCCTTTCACCGTCTGCCGTTTTTTTCAATATATTTGTCTTGTAGCATCTGAAAGAGCTCAATAGTAAACAATAATCTATCTTGCATAAGCTTGATATTTGTACAGGCATTCATTCAAAAACATGATTTTAATATTGCAGGTATGTTGAGAATATGAACTTGGTTAAGCCAACCAATAAGGCTGTGGTGGTTTTAGATGCAACTTTGTGTGATGCGCTTTATAAGGGAACAGTCAAAAAGGGGACATTTTATCCAACAGAAATTCATAAGAAGGATCTGGGAGCTACATTCTTGAATCGTATGCAGGCCCACCATTGTGTGACAAGGGGAAATGAGTCAACTATTCGAAAAGGTGCCATTAAAACTGTTCAGATATTGACAGAACGGAGGCAAGGCAACAAGAAGGTCACCAGAGTTTCAGGTATTGAATCTTTTTTGATTGACCCTGAAGTGCTGGGATCGGAGTTACAAAAGAAATTTGCATGCAGTACAACTGTGGCAGAACTTCCAGGTACATTTTCTATACTATCTCCTTTATGTTACAAAGTGTCATGATGTGGAAACTGTCAGACTAACTTTTACATTGGTAACACATCTTATTTAACAGATATATGTATTTATATCTTGGAAATGCAATTTTTGTCTATTTTTCATTCACATGCTTTATATTTTCATTATCCCTGGTGGTTATACCAAACACAAAATTGAACATTAATAGGGAGCTTATTTAGTTATTCTACTTCATACTTCTTTTGCAATTCACGGAGATTTTTACAGTTTTCTAGTATAGTTTTTTCTACCTTAACAAAGAATATGGGTTGCCACCACTATGAAGAAAAAGAAAGATGAAGACTGTCAACCCCACCTTCCCCTGTGGAAGTTAATTTCCTTCCTCTACATAAAACGTGCAGGTGCATCAACTTCTGGATTCTGAGGGAATACTTTGACCTGATTCCATATTGATGGGATAAGGCTGTGTTATTGTGTTTATGATCATGACTTCAGGCTGTATTAACAATTTCCTCATTCTGGTTGGTCATGACTTCAGTTTTTATTGTCATTCTCAGGTAGGAAAGGGCATGAGGTCCTTATTCAGGGTGGGGTAATAGAAGACCTCGCAAAGCAGCTGGTGGAGCATTATGGCATCCCAAAGAGATACATTGAGGTGCTCGACAAAACCAAGCGATGAGAATTTTATACTTTGTCTCTCTTCTTCATTCAGGCTTATCAGTTCTGAACTTTTTGTAAGGATGAGTCTTTACCCTCATGTTGTTCTGACTGGCATCTATGTAGACAGGATTTTGTCCCTTCCATGATGTAAGTTTATGGTACTGGTTTCCGTCTTAAATTTTCTTCTAATATGTTCTCACACTTCTTAGTCAGCCCACTTTCCACTAAATTATGGTTACTCCAATGTCGCTAATTTTAGGTAGTGATGGTGTTTTCTTTTACGCTCTACTCCTTTCTCGTCTTGTTTTGTTAGGAGCAAATTTAGCTCCAAAATAGTCTTACCTTCCTGTCCACGATTTTGCAATCGCTTAAATGCATATATCAACGGTTTCCATCCATTATTATTTCAGACGCGTTTTGAGTGAAAATGTAAGGGTCTGATGGAGAATCTCTGAAATTTGGTGTAGAAAGTGAACTTTGGTCCTGAACGTATGCTTCGCGAGGAGCTGTGCTTTCATCCAATCATTCACTTGGTAGACCCTATTTTTTCCTTCATAATGCATAGCTTTTTAACTGGCAGCTTACAATTCTATTACTGGTAAATAATTTGTTGTAGTGGAAATACATGGAATACAGAAGATCAAGAGACAATCAACTACACAAATAATCACACAACAAAGAAGAAGAGAAGGATTTACATGATTTACTACAAAGAATTATGTACACGGATGATGATGAGAAGAAGGTTTTATTATATTTCTAGATGACACAAGAATGAGAGGATGATGATGAGAAGAAGGTTTTATTATATTTCTAGATGACACAAGAATGAGAGGAAAAACTTGAGAAGCAGCTGTCACGTCTTTCTTTAGGTTTATAATGGAATAAGTAATTCTTTAAAATCCCAAAATGGGTTACATTATTTAAATAATTCGTTGTAATGGACATTGTGATCATGTTGGAATCAATCTTTGCGTGAGGGAACACGCGAAGAGTTGAAAAGGTTATGACGAAGACGGTGAATTTGAGGAAGGATATTCGACTCGAAATTATCGAATGAATCATGAAAAAATTGATAAGGACAAAATGGAGTCGTTACTTAATCTTTTTAAATCGAAAAGACGAGGAAAATCGGATACGATAAAACGCGAGAAAACTATGCAACATGGATGCGTGTATGGATGTGTGTGCATGTTCTGTACCTAATGGAAATGACACAAATGGTCATCGCAGGCCAGGGAAAGGGTAATGACTTTTGTTACGCATGGGGAAGGTGTTAGGCACCATCATATGTCTGAGAAATCGATTTTTTTAAGCTTTTCGCTTGCTTGTGTGTCGTCAAATGCAAATGATCATGCATGTTTGTTAAGTCTAAAATGAATGTATGCCATATACTATGCTGATGTAAGTGATATGAGTGGGGCGAAAATTAACGTAAATAGACTCAGCTACGCTATGTGAATCCTAGACCGTCGGTCAAAAGAATCCGACATAGTAATCGTCATTGCCCTAAATGCAAGTATGTCATGATGCATGATGTGAATGTCATGGTGCATGTTGAGGATGCAAAGATAACTGATATGTAAATATAATGATGTGTATGCTCAAATATGAAGTGCTAACTGAATGAATGTGGTGTATTATGCATGATGGTATGAGTCATTAGTATGGTTAATGTAGATTAAAAAAATACATGAGATGCAAGTGTGCATGTTGGGATTTATGCTTGGGTGTATGGGTATGGGATGTAGAAATGAGGAACGAATAGGCAAATGGACAAGCTAGCTACATGTTCTGTCCCTAGTAAAATCGCGCAAGTCCAACACGCAAGTCTATCGCACAATCGGAGCGCACATGCCAAAGACAGAACAGGACAGCGAGCTAGCGACCTTCGCCCCACTCCCAGGTGGAATATGGTGGTGCAAATGGCTAATTAAATGCATGGTAATCTAGAGTAGACTATCATGAATAGATGTATGCCATGGGTTAGGTCCTAGGATGCCCGGTTCACTCTCCCGACCATCCTCTACAGTCGTCAGAGCTCACTGGTTCTCACAGCCATGGAATTCAACTGTGAGCCTCGAAGAGCTTCGTGGCGGCTATCAGAGGTGTCAGGGAGCGAGAGGGGATGATGGGGGATGCTCCTATCTACTTGAATGCAAAAATGGTTGGGTGGATGTTTCCCCCCACCTACGTCGTCAGAGATGGGTTTTGACGTTGCCGGAGGTGAAGAAGATGACATGTGTGACTGAAATGCATGGTGAAATGAAATGCAATCATGCAACAGATGACATGACATGGATGCCAGACAAAAAACGAGAAAGGAAACAATCTTGTAGAGCCAAGGAGAAGGTTACCGAGAAGTGGTGGATTGTTCCCTCCGAAGGTGGCTTGTGGCAGCGTTCTCTGGGCTGTCGGCGCATGGTGGCTACAGAGGCGGGCTTGGAGGGTTGTGGAGTGACTGGTGGAAGGTCCGGTGAGGTAATGTTGAAGTTGGACAAGGTGTTTCAGTGGGTGTGAGATAATGGAGTGGAAACAGAGGTTCCGATCGACGTTGGAGGTGGTTGGGTGGTGACGGATGGCCTGGAGTGATTGTAGGATGCTTCAGTGAGAGAGGAGGCTCTACTGAAAGGATTGGATATGCTATGGTGCTGTGCAAAGGTGTAAGGCCAAGAGGGGAAGGCTATGTGTTTACTGGATGGTTGGAAGTGGTGAAGGATGGCTGGAATGGATGGTTGGCGGTGGTGGTCTGCTCAAGGATGGCCGGTACACGAAGTTTGGGAGTCGTAGAGAGGCCGGAGATCCAAGAGAGGGAGCTTGTTGCTGTGGGGAGGTGATTTGAAGAAGGTGGCGTGCTGCAGTTGGTGGGAAGACAATGTGTTGTAGGCGATGGCAAGGCATGGTGCTGAGGCTGGCGAGGCTGCACGTGGGCGGCGAGAGCAGGGGTGTCAGGCACGTTGGGGTAGCGACAAGGACGACGTGGGCGACGCAGATGCTTTTACAAGGTACGACGAAAGTGACTAGTCGGCCATCTCGTGTCTAAAAGTCCTACCCCTTACGCGTACCTAGGTCGTGCTATTGGGCCGCGCATCCCACTGGCACAGAGCACACAGGCCGGATTCTGGTGTTGGGCTTTGGTGTTTAGGGGTTTATTTAAAGTGGATTGTGTGCTTTGAGCTGAGTTTAGGGTGTTTGAGTTGGTTTAAGGCTAAAAAAGGGTTTAGAAGGGGTGAAATGCCTCGTTGCGGTCGAACACGATCTTTCGAAGGAGTCCATTGCAAGTGATTGCCAAAATGGAGTGTCTACAGACATCGTCCATTTTAAGATGAAAAATCCAATTCTGAGAAAATAGATGTGGTAGATGTCTACATTGGGTGCCTATTAATTCTTGGTCTTTATCAAGAACTTGGGCGAACGTTCGAATCGAATGTCTACGAACGCTCTGAGATCTCTTAGATATGAGTGAACAACTGGTTTGAACATCTACGAAGGCTCTGACCATTTGAAAAGAGTAGCGGATGTCTGATGTAGACATGTGCTCAAGTACTAATGTCTCAATCTCCTCTTCAAACGGGATGATGGATGTCCAATCAGATGTCTATTTGATGCTCTGTTGCCAAATACCTTGGATTTAAGGTATATTTCAATAATTCTCCACCTTAAATTTTCTCAAAATAGATCTTTGTCACTATTAGCCCCACTTTGGGGCTACTATCAGCTGTCAACATTAAGTAAGTCCAAACAATGTAGAAACTTACTTTTAAAAATCGATTTGGTAAATATATCAGTAGATTATCTTTTGTGTCAATATTCTTCACCTCAATTCTCTTCTCTGTGCGGATGAAGTGATATTTCACATCAATGTGCTTGATCCTGTTATGATACACTTGATCCTTGGCTAAGCATATAGCACTTAGATTATCGCAATACACTATAGCCTGATAATGTTGTAGTTCAGGATCTCCAACTAGTCCTTTAAGCCAAATGCCTTCCTCAGTTGCTTCTGTCATTGTCATATACTTTGTCTCTATTGTAGACAAGGTAACTGATGGTTGTAGAGTTACTTTCCAACTCATTACGGAACTACCCACTGTAAAGACATAATCAGTCATTGATCTTCTATCATTTACATCTATAACATAATCTGAATCAAAATAATCTGCAACTAAGCAATTTGCATTACCTCTATAGATGAGACCTATATTAGATGTTCCTTTCAGATATTGAAATATGTGATTTGCAGCTTTCAATGTTCTTTTCCAGGTTTACTCATAAATTTACTGACAACACTAACATCATGTGCAATATCAAGTCTAATGTACATCATCGCATACATCAAACTCTCAACTGCGCTAACATAAGGAACACTTTCTCAATGTTTGGCTTCTAATTGAGATGCAAATACAATAGATAGATGTAAATTTGTAGCAGATGGAGTATTCAAAGGTTTCGCAGTAGCTATACCAAATTTTGATAACACTTTCTCAATGTTGCTATGATCATGCCTGCAAGGAAACAATCGTGCTTCGATGTGATAGAGACCGCATGGAGACCAGTAGGGCCACGGTAGATCCGGTGAATCTGAGGATGAGGGAAGAATGACTCAAAAACACCAATAAGAGACAAAACAAAGTAAAGACAAGACATAGAGTCGCCACCTAGTTTATTAAAAAACGGGAAGATAAGGAAAATCGTATCAAAAATCAAAGCTTAAAACTAAATGCAAGATAAGAGTGACTCATGTTAAATGGACCCGACACATGAGTCATTGCTAGCCAAAGAAAGGATAAGGGCTCCTATTATGTGCGGAGAAGGTATTAGACACCCCCGCACGTCCGACGAGTTGGTCTTTCTCGGACTTATCACTCGCATGCATGGTTATATGGGTGTTTGAACGTTGATTAATGTGTGGCGAAAGGATGATGATGCACAAGAAACAAAACAAGATAAACAGTATGCAACATAGGCAATCAATGATGTGGAGAAACTGCAAGATATAAAATGAATGCAAGGGATAAAGGTGAAGTAGGGTTAGAGGCTAAGCGGCGTCGAAGTTGATCCTTGGAGCAACCGTGCATCGTGGACGTGCCTGTGGTACGTGCACCCAGAACGTACCCCAAGACATGTCCAAACAACTAGCTATCACGACCAATCCTTGACACACCCTTGGGGTTGTAGTGTGACCACTAAAGGGAGGTAGACAACATGGATGAAAAAGGGACACCGGAGGTCTAAAAAGGACAGAGCAAAACCACTTATGAAGAGTCTTAAAGCGAAAATACAAAGCATGAACAAACGAAGGAACCAAATAATCAAGCCAAAGAGTTAAACATGCAGGACAAATTTAAATGAAAGGCACTTATGGTCAAGGCTTGGTCAGGTCTGACCTCACATGGGCCCTGACGATTATGTGTTTGTGGGACGCACACCTGGAATAGAGGCCAAACCTTCCTCATTCATCGGCTCTCCCCCAGTAATGCATGCATTACCAAAGCAAAAAGGGCATTCAGGGATCTAAAGGGATGGCATGGCATCATGGATATGCTGGGAAAAACACTGAGAAAACACTGGAGTCTTCTCCTCGTCCCCGTTGCTGGCGTCAACTTTAGCAATGCTCCGACAGGCCTCCACGAGGGAACCCTGGCCTAGGACATGACTCAGCCACAACGAGAAGTGAAGGAAGAAGGATGAGGTGCCATCGAGATGCACGGGCAGTGTGCTCAGTGGCTAGGACGGCCTCACGCTGGCGCTCAGCGTCTGTCGGCAGATGAGGGGGCGTAATGTAATAAAAGAATAAGGGAGGCAATGGGAAAACACTATAGGATAGCTAGACTAACACCTCCAAACTACCCTCTAAAGGAATGGGGTGAAAAGAATACCTGTGAAGGCCGGAGTGTCCTCTGGTCGGTTGGTGGTAGGAATTTCGGTGAGTGAGATGGAGGCGGCTCTTCGATGGGCAAGGGTTGGTACGGAGGGCTTGGGTGTGCTCGAAGGTTGGCTAGGAAGTTTCCTCGATGCCAAGGAAGGAGGATTTCAGGTGGTTCAAGCGTTGGGTTCTTAAGCACACTCTAGTTCTTTAGTGGTTCTCACTTGCGCAAGGTGGCTTCCGCTCTCTCTGCTCCCGCAATTGGATGTCCGGTCTTGCTACAAGTGCTTCCTAGGTTTTGGTGGTTGTTCCTTGCATGGTAGGTGGGCTGGTGGCATGGAGAAGAGGATATGTCAGGGAGTGGCTTGTTGACGCCGTTGCAAGCCTTACGTGACGACAGGAGTGGCGCAAGGCATGGTGGTTGGTGTCAGGGTGTGGGAAGGCTGGGAAATGCCAGGCACGTCAGGGGACAAGCCGGTGTTGCATGCACAGCATCGCTCGTATGAGGTCATACGACGAAAGCAATTGGTCAGGCAGTGCATGCCTGGTTGCCCTAGCTTTGACGCGCACTTGGGCTGCGCTATCGGGCCGCGCATCCCATTGGGCCAGAGTACACAAGCTAAGCTTTTGGAGTTGGACTTAGTGAATGGGGTTTGGTTTAGGGTAATTTGGAGGTTTTGGGTTTGGATTTATGGGCTAGGCTTGGGAATTGGGGTAGGACTGGGTCCGTCATCCAGTTACACTCTCCACCGGGTCCACCTGCCAACGTTGGCTAGAAACTGGGGTGTCTACGGTAGCTCTTCTGTGACGAGAAAAGCTTCTCCTGATTTCTATCCCTATAGATCTTCATTTCAAGAATTTTCTTTGCTACACCAATGTCTTTCATGTTAAATTTTGAATTGATGAGTTTTTTTAACTTTTAAATCTTTGCATTGTCACATGCGGTAATGATCATATCATCTACTTAGAAAAGCAAATAGATGTATGAACTATCATTCAGCCTGTTGTGATACACACAATAATTATACGGACTTCTGTTGCAGCCATTTTCAATCATGAAATTGTCAAACCTCTTGTACCACTATCTTAGAGATTGTTTGAGTTTATACAGAGATTTCTTTAGTTTGCATACATTATCTTCTTTTCTAAGAATGGCAAACCTCTTTGGTTGACTCATCAAGATTTCTTTTAGCTTTTCGTGTAGAAAAGTTGTCTACATGTCTAACTACTCCAACTTCAAATTCTAATGTACTATTAATACTAGTAATGGTTAGATAGAAGTGTATATGATAACTGATGATAAAATCTCGTTGTAGTCAACTCCTTTATGGTTGTAGTCTTTTGCAACTAGTCGTGTCTTGTATCTTGTCCCTTCAACTACTTGAATTCCAGCATTCTTCTTGAAGACTCACTTGTAGTCAACAATTTTCCTCTTCTTTGGTGCTTTGACTAGTTTTCATGTCTAATTCTTGTGAAGAGATTCCATTTCTTTACTCATCACAGCCATCCACTGGGTAGATTTTGTACTTTTGGTAACTTTCCGATAGGTAGAGGGCTTCTCAAACTCCACGTCTTCTATTACTTGAAGAACACAAGTCATCATGTTTCAAAGTCATATTTCTTTGGAACATTGTTTTGTCTCCAAGGTCAATCAATTGCAATACTGTACAACCATTTTTCTTGTTGACGCTCTTTAGATTCTGTATTGGTCTCTAGCTTGTGACTCTATGGTGAATTTTCGTTATCTTTCTGATTGGGAGTTACATCAAACTTCACTTGTTTGATGACATTATCGCTGCTTCTTGAAACAAATGACTCCACACTCGGGTGAAGCATAAATTTTTTAATTAAAAGTTGTACTTCTACTAAGAATAATTTTACATTTAGAAGGAAACTAAATTCTATATCCTTTTATCCTAGTACAATAATCCATTAATAAACCTTTCTTTGCCCTTAGTTCTAACTTATCATCGCTAACATGGTAATAAGCAGGACATTGTAATATTTTAAGATTAGAATAAGTAGTAGGTTTTCTAGACCATACCTCAAAGAGTATTTTATTATCAATGGCACTTGCTAGACTGTGATTCACCATATAGTATGCCGTATTAATTGCCTTTGTTCAGAAAGGTTTCTTCAATATAGAATTAAAAATTATGCATCGAGCTTTCTCTAATAGTATTCTGTTCATCCGTTTTGCTACACCATTTTATTGTATCATGTCTCTCTAACTGTACGATGCCTAACAATGCTTGTATTCTCTCTAACTGTTCGTCGTCTAGTTGCAGTGTCGCTCGTATGGGGTCGTACTACAATGCCTAACTACACCATTCTATTGAACTAGACCATTATCACTATGAAGACATCTGTTTGATTTTCCATTGGTGCCTTCCATTGCTTGAATATTTTGAATACCTCACTCTTGTGTTTCGTCATGAATACTCAAGTCATCATTGAGTAATCATCTATTATAGAAAGAAAGTACTTCAAATCTCCTAGAGATGGAACACAAGGACTCCAACAATCGACATAAATATAATCAAGCATTGCCTTTGTTGAATGCACTGTCTTATAGAACTGAATTCAATGTTGTTTATCGAAAATACAATATTCACAGAATTCAAGGTCTACTACCTTGTAACCTCTTAGAAAACCTTGCTTGCTCAGAATTGGCATCCCCTTCTCACTGAGATGTGCAAGCTGCATGTGCTACAACCTCTTCTGATCTGATTTTGATTATTCTGAAGGAGATGCTGATGTTGCGAGATTTGTCATAGTAGAACTTTGAAGGATATACAAGAGAGCTTTCTCAATGCCCTTCATGATTACCAAAGTTCCTTTTGTCATCCAAATTAGTCCACTCCGCCATTGTACTTATATCCCTTGTCATTCAATACCATCAGGGACATTAAATTCTTATCTAACTGTGGAACGTGATGTACATTGGTTAATGTTCTAGCAACACTATCAAGTGTTTTGATATGAATAGTACCACTATTAATTGATTTGTAAACGACATTATTGGTCATAGAAATATTTCTACCATCAACCTTCTCATAAGTAGAAAACCATTTCCTATTTGGACGATTGTGATGTGTAGCATCAGAATCCCATACCCAACTGTAAGTTGGATAATGAACATTAAAAACAGTAAAAGCAATGTCTGGTTTAGATGAAAAATTATCCTACGCCACAGTAGCAATTGAGACATTTGACTTCTTCTTGGGATAATCAACCTTCTGGTGACTTGGTTCCTTACAGTAGTTGCATATGTCCTTTGGATTCGGACGTCTAGCCTTAGACTGCAATCTTCTTTTACCTTTTTTGTCATTCTTCTCAAAACTTTCACGACCCTTGTTAGAACACATTATTACAAGTTTTAAACTAGAATTATGGATACCACTACTCAACGTATTTTGATGAAGTTCTCGTATATGTAAATTAGATCTGATTCCTTTCAAAGAAATTGTATCCTTTTTGACAACAAAGGATTAAACAAAATTCTCATAAGACAGAGGAAGAAAAACTAACATAAATAAGGTAGTATCTTCATCCTCTATATTGAAGTCGATGTTTCTCAATTCTATTAGTAATGCATTTAACTAATTCAGATGGTCTTTCAAAGACATACCTTCTTTCACACGGAAGGCAAACAGACGTTACTTTAAAAATAACTTGTTGGTTAAAAACTTTATCATATATAGACTTTCCAACTTCAACCATAAACCGATTGCAAACTCTTCATCTATAACTTCAATGATGACTTTGTTTGCGAGACAGAGCAAGATCATAGAGTACGCCTTCTCCTCTTGCACAATCAACTCGATTTTATCAATCCCAACAGGCTTCATCTTCAATAACGGTGACTATATGCCCTATTGTTTTAACAAAATTCGTATCTTGATTTGTCAGATATTGAAACTATTCTTCCTAGTGAACTTTTTAATCTTTACGTTGTGTGACGACATCTTCTCTCAATCATTGGTTGCAGATGAACTCAGAGAGGCTTTGGTACCAATTTGTTATGGCAGAAGCACAAGGAACACGAAAGATTGAGAGAAAATCAATCACACGAACAAACAATCATACAACAAAAAAGAAGGGAAGGATTTACATAATTTATCACACAGGACTACGTCCAAAATCGATAGCAATGATAAAGTTTCACTATACTTCAAGATGTTACAAAGATGAGAAGAAAGACCGGAGGAGCAGCTGTCACATCTCTTTCTAGGTTTATAATAGAATGAGCAACTCTTTAAAACTTTAAAATAAGTTACATTATTTAAATAGCTCATCGTAATAGACGTTCGACTGAATGTTTATTTCAAGACGAAAAATCCAACTCCTAGAAAATAGACGCAGCAGACATCTGCATTGAATGTTCGTTAATTCTTTGTCTTCATCGAGAACTCAAGCAGACATCTAAACGTTTGCTTGATATTCTTTTGTCAAATACCTTAGATTTAATGCACATTTCACCATAATTTATGCTGCATGCACATGTAGTTGAAAGAATAAATGCTGTGTTTATTTTGACACAGTTGAGACATTTTACTGTCCATTCACATTTTTAAGTAGGAAAACCTTTGTCGGGCCCTAGTTTTGGGCTGTGTTGTGACAGGAATTCATTCTGCTTCTTATTACGCTACAACAATGCCATTCTTTAAGATGCTTAATATTTCTTCTCGGTATGTTTCATTTGACTTGGTTAGAAACAAATAATTGGTATGTTCCATTCAGATTGTTAGGTCTTTCTATTTCTTATGCATAAAGTTTGTTAGGTGGCCTCTAGTTTGGGGCCTGGTCGACTAGTGCAATCCATCTGGATCATTTGTTTTTTTGTAAACAGTAATTGATATATATTACACTGAAACACTTAGTTATGAGAAATCACCACTAAGTGATGTAATATATATAATGTCTGTGAAAATCGAATTTCGATCTCTCGTACAATCACAAAGAAACTTCATTACTAGACCAAGTGATTACAGACTCATCTGGATCATTTGTTGATCGATGAAATAAATGAGAATGTATTGGTAGCCAAGTCACATGCGATCAATCTACTGTAGCCGACAAGAGCTGTACTCCAGCTGAAAAATGGGCCATGCTCCAATTTCTTCCAACCAAACAAGTATAATGGACTCTAGTGTTTATTTCAATCTCTTTTTTTTTTGTTGTAGTAAGACGCTTTATTTATATTATACAGAAATCAAATTTCAATAGATTCTGCACATTGCAATCCACGAATCTTAAAATGTGGTCGTTTTTTATTGAAAATATTAGAAGATGCAACTAATTACGTCCTGTTCCGGATGTCTCAGGGACATTATAGGTCAACGCCATATATAATTATATATCAACAAACCTAAAAGTTGCTTAGCTCAACTTCCTTGCTTCCTCCTTACGGCAACTCGTGTTAAAACTCAAAGCAAAAGGCAACTTGTACTGTATTAAGTTTCTTTCACCACAAATATTTCACCAGGGTTTTGGGTAGGTGAGAAATCGTTCTCCCTGAAGTAGTAATTTGTTCCTGCCATCCGTCTGCCAACTACCTTCACCATCCTTATCTAACGAAACTCAGAAATAAAAAACATGTTAAAAAAAAAAACTCAGAAATAAAAACCATTTCCATAAATCCATTCTCAGTGGAACCTGTCATTTTTATTTGGGACCACACACATGAGCCAACAACATAACAACTTGGAAATAGACATGAATTAGAGAATAAATCATGAATCATACATGTATTTCTTAGTATGTTTTTTTTTTGAACCAGTAACCTAAAACAACAACTGAGTTATTTCTCCAACAATGATAACACTAGGGTTCAATACCTAATAGAGGCTATAAGTCCTCCTTGCTCTGGTCAATACCTCAACAGAATTGTTTTTCCTTAACAAAGTCATGTTGGTTTTTCTTTTTTCGTTAGTGTGAAGCTTTGACATAGTTAACTGTCAATTAGGAAGCATGGACGCTCGTATAAAGATTCTATACTTACGTCTGATACTTTTAGTATACATTTTGAAGACAAAAAGGATATACTTATATAGTTATTTTTGATCTTAGATATGTCTAAAGTAGTATTTGATAATGATTATTTTTCACAATTTATTAAAAATAATCACTAATAGATAAAAGATTGAACCAAATACATAAAAATCACTGGTTTATTTGAAAACGTCAGTTTATTTTTCATATGTAAAATTTTACTAAAAACATTGAAAATAAAAAATATGGAAAACAATTTTTAAAAAAACCGTCATCAAATATTACCTAAGACACTTCTAAGATACATTTAAGACACTTCTGACAAATGAATCTCTTAAATGGATATTGAAAATTCTACTTACCAAATAATACATGACCCATGACTATTCCTGCCGTGATCTATGCCATGTTGTTTACCGAACAATGTGCTTAATTTTCCTTATTTCATCAACTAAATGATATCTATTTTCATGGATAAAAAATAACCACACCTATATACATACATAATAATTAAAACTTCCTGAAATATAAAAGCCTGTATTCTGAATTCTCTCCTCATCAATCCATTATTCATCGTCTATATAAACAAATACCTAAAATCCATCATCGGGCAAGCTCCCTTCCTCTCGTTTCCGTCGGCATCACCAACAACAATGGGAGAAGGGAAGAAGAAGAACGAGAAGAGCAACAAGAACCAGAGGGAAACTGCAAAACCCCCACTCCCATGGAAGACCCACCTCCTCGTCTCCATCGCCTCCTTCCTCAACGACCTCTCCTGCCGCCGCGACGGCACCATCAACCGCCGCCTCATCACCTTCCTCGACCCGATCAACCCCCCTACCCCGACCCCGACCCGCGGCGTCTCCTCCACCGACATCGTTCTTGACTCCACCCGCAATCTCTGGGCCCGCCTCTACCTCCCGTCCCCAGCGCCGGTCTCCCCTCCCCTCCCCGTCATCGTCTTCTTCCACGGCGGTGGCTTCGCCTTCCTCTCCCCC
>JAMKQA010001669.1:0-29589 GCA_024699735.1 Posidonia australis | reverse complement strand
GTGCGCCCAGCTACCTCACAGATTTCTGGGTTCTGGCTTGCTAATAGGCTTGGGGCTAGGTTTAATGGGCTGATCGCATCCAAAGCAACATAGGGACACTCATTCCCGGGTCACCTCAAAATCGGGGTGTCTACAGCACCCATTGAATGCTGTGTCACTAAAAAATAGAGCAGTAGAGGGCACCTGGTGTCGGAGGAACTAAGACAGGTGGTCTTGCCAGGAGTTTCTTGATTTTATCAAATGGTTCTTGGCACTCCTCACTCCAGCGGATCTGTGCATTCTTCCTCAAGAGCTTGAAGATTGGCTCGCAAATGGGTGTTAACTACACGATGAATCGACTGATATACTGCAACTGCCCCAGCAGCCCACGGACTTCTTTCTCTATTGTAGGGGGAGGCATCTCTATGATGGCTTTGGCCTTGCTCGGATCTACCTCAATTCCCCTTTGACTAATGATGTATCCCAGCAATTTCCCTGAGGACACACCAAATACGCACTTGTTGGGATTCAATTGCAACTTATACTTTCGTAGACGGTTAAAGAGCTTCCTCAAACAAGCAACGTGCTCTTCAGGTCTTTCGATTTAGCAATCATATCATCCACGTAGACCTCAATGTCTTGATGTAGGAGATCGTGGAATAAAGCTGTCATTGCCCTCTGATATGTGGCCCCGGCGTTCTTGAGCCCAAACGGCATAACTCTGTAGTAGAACACTCCTCATGGGGTAATAAAGGATGTTTTCTCCATATATTCTTCTGCGATCCGAATTTGACTGTATCCTGAGAACCCATCCATGAACGACAGCATCTTGTATCCTGCAGTGTTGTCTACTAACACATCAATGTGTGGGAGTGGAAAATCATCCTTTGGGCTGGCTTTGTTCAAGTGTCTGTAATCGATGCACATTTGGACCCGATCATCTTTCTTGGGTACCGCGACCACATTTGCTAGCCATTCTGGGTAAAAGATGACCTTTAGAAAGCTAACTTTGTGCTACTTCATTATTTCTTCCTTCAACTTCAAGAGCCACTGTGGTCACCATCTACGTAATTTCTATTTGACTGGCTTGACGTCAGGTTTAAGCGGAAAAGTATGTACCACTACCTCGATGTCTAGCCCGACCATGTCGTCATAACTACAGGCAAAGATATTTGCATATTCCCAGAGAAGCTCAACAAGTTCTGCTCTAGCCTGTGCTGTGAGTTTGGCACTTATCCGCACTTCTTTGACATCCTCATCAGTGCCGATATTCACAGTCGCTGTCTCTTCTTCTACATGCAAGTTCGGGCCTTCGGGATCATCATCGTATGGCTGGAACTCTGGTGCGTCGTGATTTTCTTCTTCCGCCTCTGCATCATCCTCTTCTCCGTATGCAATAAGCTCCGGAAGGACTTCCTGCTGGCACGATGGATCTGTGTCCTCAAAGGTGCATACTTCTTCCACATTCTGTCCTTGGTCGTACTTAAGAATGGTCACTGTAACCCTAGTCTTTTTGTACACACCCTTGATGATTTCTAGCTCTGATATTCCTGAACAAGCGCCTAACTGTTCTACCTCTGATAAACAAAAGCTCTTACTATCATGTTGTCTCTGTACAACATGGCAACAGGTGGGCAGCTGTCCTTTGTCTGACTGATGTGAGTGCTGCTGCCCGAGTTCTTTCCTGAGCCTAGATTAGGATCTTTTTTTTGAACCCCACTACTCAAGTCGGGCCAGGTCCGATAGTACCACCTAGACCTGCCTCCCGATTGATAGGAGATGAACTCCTCTAGTCTAGTGCTCAAGGACTTGTTCTCTTCAAGGGTCAGGATTGCAGACTGACCTGGTGCAACTGCTTGTTCTTCTGTGTCCTCGATCATTACCGCCTTCCCTTTCTTGCACCTTAGTTCATCCTGTGCATCTTCGACCAGTATCGATAACTGCTCCTGAAATAAAACCTCCATGTCATTGAGCATGTTATCGACCTGAGCTACCATGGCATCTCCTTCCTCTTCATCAGAAGCGAAATCCACATAGTACGTGCTGGTAGTCCTTAGCACCTCAGGTTCTGATTCTGGCTGCGCTGGCTGTAATCTCCTCAAAACTAGCTGTTGTTCTGAAGCTGTTACTGCTGATTCCGCCCCTACCACATCCCAAATTGCAATCGGATTTGTAGGCAGACCTTTTGCTGATGCTGGAGGCGGTAATGTTAGCATGGCTATCCCTAGGGACATGGATGATGTTGAACCCATTTTGAAATCCCTAATTTCCTCCTCCGCGTAGTAGTCTTCTATGCATACCCATTCTGGCTCACTTACCATCTCAGGCTCTGCAAACATGAAACACCGATTGGGATCCAGCAATCCCGCACAGACAAAATTGTTTAAATCTCGTGGAATAATGAGCTTTTGAAATTTACAACGCTTTGTGTATCTGTCTTGCGGCTTGTGCTTGTATCCCAGTCCTTCAAACTTGCGTCTTCTCTCCGCAACAATTGGTTCTGCGATTCCTTGGCCATTCCGCCCGAGAGGTGCTCCTTTCTCATACCCCCATCTCTGACACAGATTCTCGACCATTAAAAAGGGGTTGCTAAAAGCGACCAAAGGACTAGCACGCTCAAGAATTGGAATAAAATTGATCGGTTCAAAACAGTCGACACAGTAGAGCATATTAGAGGGTCTGGAGTAAAAAAGAACAGTATGGAGCGAGACTGAAGAGACTGCCTCAACCTTCTCCTTTTCATGGTTTTCCGCCATCACAACGACAATGTCATTGTTCCAACAGAATTTAATCTTGCGGTGGAGGGTTGAGGGGATAACCTGATGCTTGTGGAGCCAAGGGCACCCAAGCAGAAGATTGAAAGACGGTTCAAGATCAACGACATAAAATTCGACTTCGAAGCGAGCAAGGCCAATGACTAAGGGAATGATCAGGATCCCTAAGGCATCGTGGTGCGTGTTGTCGAATGCCGTCATTACCTTTACTACTGGAGTGATGTCCTCTGATTTGAAGCCGACCTGACTCATAGTTCGCAAGGGGCAGACGTTCAAACCAACGCCATTATCGACCAAAGTGAGAGGAATGCAGAAATTTTGATATTGCATCGCGATGAAAAGGGGCTGGTTGTGATTGGTCCCTACCGGAGGAAGCTCTGAACTGCAGAAAGAAATGACCTCGAGCGCGGCTATCATCCCCACCATGTTCTCCAAGGCCGAAGGTTGTATGGTTGAGGAAACATGAGTAGCCAGGAAGACTCGAAGAAATGCCACCCTATGCTCGGCTGAAGTATGGACTAAATCCCAGATGGATATATTTGCATTGATCGTTTTCAACTGGCCAGTAATATCGACTGCAGGAGGGTCAACTTTGATAGTGGGGTTGGCTCCTGTAGCTAACTCCTCAGGGATTGGACCGGGAATGTGGGTTCTTGCTTGGGTAGATGAAGACATAGGCTGACTAGTTTGGTTGCTGGGACCGGGGCCTTGTATACCCTTCCCGACCTTGTTACCTTAGCGCACATTTCGGCGGTGTAGCTATAGGGCATGCGATGGGTGTCCGATGTTAGGTTGATGACCACAGGAGCATGGGCCCTTAATTCTATTAGGGTTGGAACTAGTAGGGAAGGTATTGGTGTTTGGTAGGTCAAGTTATGGCTCGATCTGGCTAACAGGCTAATTGTTGGTGGGGAGGATTGCATGGCAGGTCTTGTAGCCACGCGCCTGGGTCGGGCAGTTAACTGGATCATGTTGACTGTAGAGTTGACAGTTTCAAGGAAGGACTGACTCAGCTGATAAGAGAAAGATTCTGAAACATCATGGATGAAGCGAGAAGGATCAAAAGGCTCGACCTCATCCAAAGAAAGCGAATGCACTCTCGAAGTTCCCGGAGCATGCTTAGACAAAGGCTGGCTAACTATGCTGCTAGATGTGGATGCAGATGAATGAGGTGTCCGTGCAGTAGGCCCAGGCTCAGCCTCCAGTGTGTGAATACTGATGGCCTTTCGGTCAATCAGGTTTTGAATAGCATTCTGGAGTGTATAGCAGTTATCCGTAGAATGCCCAGCGACTCTATTGTAACTGCAAAATAAATCCGCCTTAAACCATGGTGGAATCGGGTTTGGTGGTGGGCGTATTTCTGGAAGCTTCAGTAATGACGCTACTTTAGGAAATATAACACTCAACGGCTCATCCAGAGGAGTGTAGTCCCTCTCAGGTCGTGGGAACCACCTAGGTCCTAGGAAACACCCTTGCTTTGCCGGTGCTTGCTGGTAGACTGGCTCAGCGGTGGTAGTGATTTGTGAAGTGCGTGGTGCTCAAGATGCAGGAGAATAAATGACCTGATTTTGAGCTGGCGGGCTCACCATATTGGCTGGCATAGCAGGGGCTCCTACGTATGCCACAGCGTTCTTAGCAGACTCCTTCTTCCGGCTAAATCTAGTGTTAGATCCATTGTTGCCATTGTTATTGCTACTGGTTCCTCCGGTAGCCATAGTCTGCTTTGCGAATGCTGCTAACGTAGGGAAACTTCTGCTATTTAGTGAGCTCTCCATGCGGGTGCTAGCTTTAATCAGGGCAGTGAAAGTTGAAATGGGCTGAATGCTCAGCAGGGCCCCAGTGGTTGGCTGCGCTCCTCAAATAATTATTTCGATAGACTCCTTGTCAGAGGGTCTATCACGCACTTGTGAAGCGAGGGCTCGCCAACGTCCGACGTTCTCCCCGAACGGCTCGTGGGGCTTCTACTTGGTGGCGAATAGGTCCTCGCACTTTGGGACCATGTCGAGATTAAAAGAGTACTATTCCAGGAAAGCTTGGCTCAAATCGTTCCAGGTCTTTATGGTGGTCATATCCAACGACGTGAACCACTTCAAAGCTGGACCGATGAGTATTTTCTGGAAAAGTCAAATAAGAAGTCTATCGTCAGCTTGGAGCTGAGTGAGATCGCCACAGTATGCCCGAAGATGTGAAATTGGGCAGCCTTTCCCATTATATTTCTCGAATTCCATGATATGGAAGTTCAGTGGGAGTACCGCCTCTGGGAAATAGCAGAGGTCCTGGAAAGAGAAAGACTAGTGTTCCCCACCTTGCACTTGTCAGAGAGCTTTCTCTAGGTCGTTCATCCTAGCGAAAAGTGCATTAGGCGTTGCTGCTGACATTGAGTGTGCAGCCAGGGCGGGTCCCACGTACACTGTGTCAATAGCACCCGTGTGCTCCTCCAGATCTATCATCTCGCCACCTGGTGTTGTGGCGTGATGACCAGCGTACCCGTGTGTATGTGCCAGTGGTGGTGTGTATGCTGATGCCTGAACCTGACGGGTAGAGAAATGTTATGCAGTGTAGTACGTGCTATTGTGCGTGAGAGTAGCAACTGCTGAACCGGTATGGTCGGGTTCACGGGCCGGTGTACTCCCGCCAACCCAAGAGGCTGACCACCAGTTGCAGGAGGAATATGCTGTGCATGCTATGGATATGATGCTATAGGCAGAGTGGCTATGCCCGTTGTCGGGACAAAGGGAAACTGTGACGACAGCTACAGTGGTGGAGTGACTGGTGCTGCATGAAGTGCTTGAGCAGGTAGAGTAGGACCCTTAGGAACAGGACAGACAAGCGTAGTCAAAGTAGGATCCAAAGAAAATGCCATGTTTTACAATATTTGTGCAAGGGCCAGAAGCTGCTGAGACTGTACAGTGGCAGAACCATCGGCAGCGGTACCGAGTGCTGGAAGATCAAGCGGCAGGGATGTCATAGGGGGCTGGAGGTTTAAAGATGCTGCAGGCTGAATTCCTATTGAAGAGACAATCGCAGCCAACTAGGTGTCAAGTGGATGAGGGTCAACAGAAGGACAGGGTATCGTCAGATCTGATGCCTTCGAAGTTTTCATGGTAACCGCCTCTGTTGCAGGCTCCAAACCAATAAAGGTCTGCCAGTGTCCCGAAACTAGAGGGCAAGGAACTCTTGGTGCTTGAAAGATGCCACCATGGAGCGATGAAGGAATGAGTGATGAAATGGCAAAAGAGTGAGGAGGGGCAGAAACAGAAATCCCCTCTAGAGCAGCTAGTGCAGAGGTCTCAGAAGCTCGCTGGGCCATGATGGACCGCAAACGGGTGAGAACAGGGCTACAATTGCAAGTTAAAGGACGACACCTACGAGGAGCTATCGTCGGAAGTGACGAACAGCTCGAGAACAGCTAGTCGAGAACAATGCCTCAAGACAGAGGTCACAGAAAGGAACTCCTAGGCTCAGTCCTAGGAATTTGCACACAGAACTCTATTCCTAGAGAAAGGAAAAGAACCTAAAGTGTCAGTGGAAAAGAGAGAAAGAGTGAAAAAGTGAAGACAAGACAACAAAAGAAGAAGATAAGTTAGTTATGCAATTGTTTGTTAGAGTGGCATGAATGGCACGCATGCACATGAATGCTACTAACATGCTCTCTCTCACCATGCATGTCCCACATGGTGCTGACCATGCGGAACGCACTCATGGGTTTGGGTTTTTCGACTCTGGTTAGAAAGTAAGGTCCCCATTCTAAATCCTGGCTAAAGCACAGGCAGTGAACGAGTGGTGCGTTGGTGGCCTCGTCTCCTGCATTAGCAAGGAGCTATACCCTCTACTAGCACCAACACGACCCCGAACAAGGGGGGACAAACTAACAACACACTCTACGCCAAAGCTATAGAACGGGCTGCTAGAATCGTCCTTTGCAAACTATGGGTAGATAGAGAGGAGAAGATGCATGCCCTATATGATCAAACATGCGATATGCTTTGGTGTCTTTTACTTGCGTTTTATTAAACTAGAGGGGATTGTGAGCATTCGTCTCTAGTTATGCCCTATTAACTGTTCAACTGAGTTTGTGTGTTTTAACCAGAAGGGAATTATGAGCATTTGTCTCTAATTATGCCTTATTTATTGTTTGTCTAAATTTGTGTGTTTTATTTTAACCAAATAGGGAGGCAAGCATGTCTCTACTCTCCTAATCATGGCAAATTTGAAAAAACAAGGGGAAAAACACACAATTATGGCATCCAAGAGTCAGACAAAAGGCGTAAACATGACATGTGCTTGTGTCGTGCTCAAGTTGGTGAATAAAAGCAAGTATCGACAAATAAAGCATGCATTAAATCATGTGCATGTGCAGTGGCATAGCAATAGTGTAAAAAAAGCAAGCAAGGCATGTTCAGTCAAATATATACAAGTAACAGAACAAGTAAGAAAGCATAATGTAAACAGACCACAAACAAGTAGGGAAACCAGAATGAAAGCTAGAATCTGGTTATCCCCAGCGGAGTCACCTGTTCCTGTGACCATGCCGGTGGAACCCTTGCACGACTCTCCTACTACCGGGTGCGTGGAAGCACTCGAGGAGACTCGATATGGTCATGGTGAAGATGGTTAATCCAGAGGAAAAGACTTGACCCGGAAACATGAAGGGAAGATAAAAAGGATAAGGAAAGGAGTCGCCACCTAATCTTTCAATGGAAAGACGAGGAAAACCAAAAACACAAGAAAACTGGAAAGCAAATGAGATGCAGAATGTATGTGTGTGCTCCGTGCCTAATGGACAATGCACAAATGAATGCGGGCCCGAGAAAGGGTAAGGATTTTGGTTACGCATGGGGAAGGGGTTAGGCACCCCCATGCGCTCAAGAAAACTCGGTCTTTCTAGGTTTCCCTATTGTCAAAGGTCTATGGATGTATGCTTGCCTATTCTATATGCTCATGCTAAATAAGACTGAAAACATGCCAAATCAAAGTAAAGAAATGAAACAAAGGGAAAAGTTAATCTGATGGTCAAATGTAGGCATTGAGAATGATGCTTTACTGTACGCCCTTGGGCAATGAGGAAAATCGTGAAAATCAAGAATTTCTCGAAAAGTTTCACAAATCATTGGAAATTTGGATAAATCCTAGAAAATCAAAAAGGGGAAAATAATCCTCATTCCGGGACAATGTCGGCTTTGTGAAGCCTTTTAATATACGCCCTCGAGCGATGGAAAGTCAAAACAAATCTAAAGGCGAAAATCGAGAAACGACGAGAAAACAAAGCTTGAAACAAGCTAGAAAAGCGTGCAAAAGCAAGGAAGGAAAGGCAAGAAAACTTGTGTGGAAAAATGTAAAAAAAAAATGTGCAAAATGCATATGTGAGTGTAAATAGTGAGAATTCCTGGGGCCTCTGTGCAAAAAACCCAAATTCTAATTAAAACTGATATTCTGAAGCCCAAAACATCAAAAATACATAGGAAAACACATTCTATGCAATTATAAAGAAATCTAGGGTCAAATGTGCAAATATGTGCAATCCTAGTCAAAATGAAGTTTCCTAGGGGTCAAAATGCAATTTTACAACTAAAACATGCATTTAAAACAATTTAATGGAAATTTAGGGTAAACTATGCAAGGAAAATGATTCAAGAAAATTTCAGAAAGTCTCAGGGGCAAAACAGTCATTTTACCCTAGAAAACAGGCATTCAGAGTGAAAACTGTGAAGTACAGGGGTTAAAATGCAATTTACCCAGTAAAACAATGTATTCAGAAGAATTCTAGAAGAAATCAGGGGTTAAAATTAAATTTAACCAGGAAAAACATGCTTCAGAGAAGTTTTCAATAAAATCCATGGGTCTAAATGCAATTAAACCAAAGAAATAAGCATTCTAGAGAATTTCAGAAAAATGCAGGGGCTTTCATGCAATTCTCATAGAAAAAAGTGCATTCAGAAAGGTTTCAGGAAAGTTTAGGGTTTTTTATGCAAGAATGATTGGATTGAAATGCATTAAAAGAAACTCTGAGGGCTTTTGCTAAAGTTTAATGCCTGAAAAACATTATTTTAAATGTTCAAGGGGAAGAATGTAATATTCTCAGTTAAAACTTTATTCGAATGATTTATGAAAAATGAATGGAGGACCTATTTGCAATAAAAGGACCTATTCGTAATGATCTGAATGTAAAAAAAGAAAAGTTTCAGAAGTTTATTAAAATAAATGTTTTAATTTGTTTTTAAAAGAAGAAAAGAAACGACGGCCGCCGGCGATGGAACTCCGCCGCCGCCGACCACCGGAGGAGGCATACAAAGCCTTCCTGTGGTCTGATCTTAGATCGGACCCCACGGGAAGCAAGAGGAAGGAGTGGGGAGAAGATCCATCGGAGTGGATCAAAGAGCTAGCGATGGGAGCGGGCCTCCCACCACCCTCGCCGTGGAGGAGCTCCGTCAACGACGTTGAGGAACAAGGAGCTTCTGGCATGCTGCGGCGTGGTGATCCAGTTGTCGCAGAGGCATTAGGGTAGCGAGAGGAGCTTCTTCCCTTCTCTAGGAGCTAAATGGAGGACGATGATGCAGAGGGGAGCTCTGACGGCCGTCGTCGTGTTCTTCTCCGGCGAGCTTGGTCTTTGTGATGATCGACGGCTCGTGACACGGTTCCAGAGGCTCCAGAGGCTTCACGGGGCGTTGTGGAAACTTTTTAGAGGCTTGGAGCGGCACGACGGGGCTGGAGGCTCGGTGTTCACCTCTGGCTTCGGTTGTTTCCTCCGGCGACAGCGACGTGGCGCGACTCCGGTGAGCTTTTAATGGAGGCTTCGGGAAGCAGCAAAATGGCATGCGGAGGAGCGAAAAAGTGAGTGGGAGATCCAGGGAGGAAGGGACAACTCTTGGAGGCCAGGACCGTGTCCTGGACCAACACCCCTAGCTAGGCCACCGGAAAATAGCTCCGGTGAGGCCTGAGGGCTAATTTCGACCAGAGACACCCTCTCGATCAATCGGAATCGACTCAAGAAGACTCTAGGGATCCTAGGGGACTAGAATTGGAGGCATAGGAGGTGAATGGTGGGCATACCTGGTTTTGCAGTGGCACGGACGACTGGAGCTGGCTGGAGGAGGAGTTGGGGCTAGCTATCGTGCTCTGGAACGTCGCAGGAAAATGCCTTCGAGCTCTAGGGTCTCTCCTCTCTCCTTTTTTTTTTAATTCTCTTCTGTTCGCCTCCTATTTATAGGTGAGGTTGACGGTGGCTTAACAACCCATCTACACGTAACAAACACCAACAAACAGCCCAACAGCCTGCTAACCTCTCCAACCAACTAACTGAACTCTCAACAGCATAACAGTCTGCTATCCCCCACGCCCTCTCTGTCCCCTTGATCGCTAATAGAGATCAATGGTGGCTGGTCCGGTGGCACTGGCTCGCTGGTGGCTTGTGTTGGAGGAGCATGGCTCAATGACTAGTGAGTCTAGTAGGAAGAGATGGGTTCAGTGGCTGGATTTGAAGAAAAAATGGTGTGATGAGAGGGATGGGTTGAGGAGTTGTTAAAAATCAGTGAGTGAGAAAGATGAATGAAAATGGAGAAGAAGAAATGGGGTGTTGGGTTGGAAGAAAAAAGAAAGGAAATGGGCTGAATTGTTTGTTGTGGGCTTCCATGGGCTTTGGGGCCAAAGTGGGCTAAATTGGGCCCAAGTGGGCTTTATGGTCTTAATGGGCGTATGTGGGCCTAATGTAGGCTTTCATGGGCCCAAGTGGGTCTTGTGGCCTTTGAATGGATTCAATTAGGGTTAGAGCTCATTGGTGATTGAAAGCCCAGCCACCACACTTTCATCCTGCAAAATTGGGGTGTCTACAGCGTGCCCAGAGGAGCATTGGGTGCGGCTGGTGACCTATCTGCTGGATGGTGAGGCAGATAGGTGGTGGAAGTCTGTGAGCCGGCTGAAGTTCCCAGACTCAATCACTGTTAACATCCAGTGGAAGGATTTCAAGGCGGCCTTCTATGGCAAGTATTTTCCTGCTTATGTGAAGGAACCGCTTCGTCGAGATTTTTTGAAGTCTAAAGCAGGGCACGATGTCAGTGCTCGAGTATGAGACTGAGTTCGCCCGGATGGAACGCTTTGCTCCTACCTATGAGTCTAAGGAGGAGCGGGCGCAAACATTCGTTGATGGCTTGAACCCAGGGCTACGGGTGATGGGCTATCAGTGTCTCACCATGGAGGACATGGTTGGGATGGCTTATCGCTTCAAGGTGGAGCATCAGAAGTTTTTGGAGAGTCGTCCCAAAGGGAAGGGTAAGTCTTCTTTTACCTCTCGATTCTTTTTCTCCGATCCTCCAAGTGCTAGTAGTTCAGGTAGCCATGAGAAGAAGCAGAAGGCAAGGTCCAATGTTTCCTCTGCAAGCCGACAGAGTTTTGCTGGAAGTAGCAGAGCTGGCCTCAGTCAGACAGGGTCCAGTGCTCTCAGTGGGAACCAGTGCTTCAACTGTGGTCTGGTGGACCACATCGCTGCATATTGTCCTCATACTCGGCAGTCTTCGGCCTCAGTGGTGTGCTATAATTATGGGAAGGCAGGACATGTTCAGAGATCTTGTTTGGAACCGCTGAAGAAGGCAGGAAGCACACCGCAGCCGCCGACTAGGGGACAGGTGTTTACCATTGCAGCTCCAGGCGCTGGGTCTTCCAGAGATGTAGTTGAGGGTAAGGATCTTTAGTTGATTCTGTAAGCCTCTATGATTGTTGTAATCTCCTTGTAATCTGGACATTTGCCTGATTGTATGGATGTGTGGTGTTGCTTTATTTGGCCATCAGGTTCTTTTGTTGTGGCTGGCCGGATGGCCAAAGTGTTGTTTGACTCAGGGAGTTCTTTCTCCTTTATCTCTAAGTCTTTCGCAACAGAGTTGGGAGAGAGACCAACTAGACTGGCCTTTCATCTCAGTGTGGTGACACCTCTAGGAGAGCACAGTTTGTCATGGAAGTATCTGCAGTCTGTCAACTTGACTCTGAATGGCAGAGAGTTCGACGCTAGTTTGATTGTGATGGACATACAGGAGTGTGATGTGATACTCGGCATGGATTGGTTGGTGCTGCAGTCTGCTTTTATCGCTTGTGTTGGGAGGGGTGTTTATTTTGGGTCTCCTGAGGATGGGTTTTTCTTTGTGCAAGGTGGGTGTCAGGGTGAGCCTAAGCTTGTCATTTCAGCTATAAAGGCTTATAAGTCTTAGGCCAGGGATTGCGTGGGGTATCTAGCCAGTATAGTTACCTCCACTTCTCTTGAGTTGGGTGTTCACAATATCTCTGTGGTGTGTGAATATCCCAACGTTTTCCCTAATGATTTGCCTAGTATACCACCTCACAGGGAAGTAGAGTTCTCGATCGATCTAATCCCCGGTTCTAGTGCTGTGTCGCAGCCTCCCTATCGCATGGCGCCAGCGGAATTGTGAGAGCTCAAGACTCAGTTGTAGGAGTTGTTGGAGAAGGGGTTTATCAGGCCAAGTGTGTCTCCATGGGGAGCGCCTGTCTTGTTCGTCCGCAAGAAGGATGGTTCGCTCCGACTGTGTATAGATTATCGAATGCTAAACCAGATCACGGTGAAGAACAAGTATCCCTTGCCCTACATTGATGACCTGTTCGACTAGTTGCAGTCTACATTCGTGTTCTCGAAGATTGATCTAAGGTCATGGTATCACCAATTGAGGATACGAGACTCAAATATTCAAAAGACTGCTTTCTGGACGCGGTACGGGCATTACGAGTTCACAGTCATGCCTTTCGGCTTGACCAATGTACCGACTGTGTTTATGAATCTAATGAACAGAAGTTTCAGCCTTTTTCTGGACTAGTTTGTTGTGGTTGTTTTGATGACGTGCTGGTCTACTCGCCGGATGCTGAGACTCACGTCTTGCACTTGAGGGCAGTTTTGGATAGTCTGAGGTGTCTTCAATTGTATGCCAAATTCCCCAAGTGTGAGTTCTAGCTGAATGAAGTCATGTTCCTTGGCCATTTGATTTCTAGAGAAGGCATCAGAATGGATCCTGCCAAGGTTGAGGCGGTGAGTAGTTGGGAGCGACCCAGGACTATGTAGGAGATCAAGAGCTTTTTGGGTCTGGCATGCTATTATAGGAGGTTTATCAGGGATTTCTCCTCCATAGCCGTGCCTTTAACAGAGTTGACCAGGATGGGGGTTCTGTTTTGTTGGGACCAGAATTGTGAAGCGAGTTTCCAAGAGTTGAAGTCTCATCTGGTTACTACCCTTGTGTTGACTTAGCCTTTTGGAAGTGGTGGCTTCACTGTATATAGTGATGCCAATGGTGTTGGGTTAGGGTGTCTTCTGATGTAGTATGGCATTGTTATCGCGTATGCTTTGCGCCAGTTGATGGATCATGAGAAGAACTACCCGACCCACGATTTGGAGATGGTTGTCGTAGTGTTCGCTCTCAAGCTTTGGCGACACTACCTCTATGGGGAACATTTTTAGGTCTTCACTGATTATCAAAGCTTGAAGTATATCTTCACGTAGAGAGACCTCAACCTGAGGCAGCGTTGTTGGGTGGAGTATCTGAAAGATTATGATTTCAGCCTGTCCTACCATCCCATCAAGGCCAACGTGGTTGCCGATGCCCTGAGTCGGCGTACGCACGTGATGGCGAGCCTAATGGTCAAGGAGTGGACTACGTTGGAGGATCTGGTCAGCTGCAGGTCGAAGTGGCAAGCTCGGGGAACGGTTGGTGCCTAGGTGGCTAACTTGTTTGTTTGCCCGAAGCTGTTAGAGTTTATTGTCGCCTCAGTAGCTAGATCCGTTTGTTCAGGCAGTGTTTGAGAAGCTGGAGGCTAGTGGAGAGCCTCATTTCTCTATTGGGGCATATGGAGAGATGAGGTATGATATGCGTCTGTATGTGCCCCAGCATGAGGAGGTCAGGCAAAGGTTGCTGGATGAAGCGCATTGGTCTAGTACACTATTCACCCTGAGAGTACGAAGATGTACTGAGACTTGAAGCGGAACTTTTGGTGGTCTGGTATGAAGAATGATGTTGTAGACCATGTGGCGAGGTGTACTACCTGCCAATTGGTCAAGGCAAAGCACCAGAGATTTGGAGGGACCTTGCAGTCGTTGGATATTCCTGTGAGGAAGTGGGAGCACATCTCGATGGACTTTGTGATTGGTTTGTCACAGACTCAAAGGAAGAACGACACCGTGTGGGTGATTGTAGATCGGCTGACCAAGTCTGGTCACTTCTTGGCCATTCAAGTGAAGCTTTTGATGCACCACTTGGCGGAGTTGTATGTATCTGAGATGGTGAGCCTACATGGTGTTCTGGTGTCCATCGTGTCGAACAGAGACACGAGGTTCACCTCAAGGTTCTGGAGAACTCTGCAGGAGGCCTTTGGCACCGTGCTCAACTATAGTACGGCATTTCATTCTCAGTAGGATGGTCAGACAGAGAGGACTATCTAGACGCTGGAGGATATGCTCAGAGCATGTGCCTTAGACTTTCAAGGAAGCTGGGAGGACCATTTGCCGTTGATTGAGTTCGCCTACAATAATAATTATTACCCAAGTATCAAGATGGCGCAGTACAAAGCTTTGTATGGTAGGCCATGTAGATCATCAGTTTGCTGGAGTGAGGTGGGCAAGCGTCAGTTGATTGGTCCTGAGCTTGTGCAGCTGTATGCGGACAAGGTGGATTTGATCTATAGCAGGCTATTGGCTACATAGAGTCGGCAGAAGAGCTATGCCGATAGGAGGTGGAGACCATTGGAATTTCTGGTGAGAGACTATGTGTTCCTCAAGGTGTCGCCGACCAAGGGTGTCATGCAGTTTGAGAAGCGTGGCAAGCTGAGTCCTCGCTATATTGGTTCGTACCAGATTACCTAGAGGATCGATGAGGTTGTTTATCGGTTGGATCTGCCACAAGAGATGTCGTCTATGCACGACGTGTTCCATGTCTCCATGCTAAGGAAGTGCCTAGCTGACACATCTCATGTGATCCCAGTTCAGCTAGAAGGGCTCCAAGAAGATTTGTCCTTTGTGGAGGATGCTGTCAAGATTGTTGATCGCAAGGAGCAGGTGCTGCGAAACAAGGTGATTCCACTGGTTTTAGTGCGATGGCAGCATCATGGAGCCGAGAAGGCCACATGGGAACGTAAGGAAGCCATCCTAGCCCAGTACCCATACCTTTTCACTAATGATTTCAAGGTCGAAATCTTCTTTTAAGGTGGTTTGGATGTAACACCCATAAAATTCATTCTGTAATTATTTACATTTTTTATGAATTTATTCCTAGACGGGTGTTGCTATTCCGAGGCCCATTGGGTGGATTTGTGCTTTTAGGCTTAGGGCTCTTGGGTTGGCTTCTGTTTGCGTGTCCCTATGCATGGCTGGCATTGTGCTTGTGTAAGCCCAGGTGTGGGGTCCGTGTGGGGCCCGCATTGTGGGTCTGTTGGTGGGAGGATTCGATGTGGTTGTTAGTTCGTGTGGGAGGCTAGTGGCTGCACTATGCATGCATGCATGCAACTACCACCTTGGGGCGCATATTTATATGTGCGGCCAATGACTCTTCCTCCGCACCGCCTCCTCCTTTTCTATACGCGTTTTCCTATTCGTCTTGAGCACGCCTTTCTTCCTCTCCCTCCCCTCCACTCGTCCTCTCCCTCCACTCACTCCACCTCCTTCCCGTCTCTCCCTATTTCTCTCTCCCTCCCTTGTTTCTCTCCTCCCTGCGTTCCCCCTCCTTTGTTCGGTGTGCTCAAGGGTCAACCGAGGCGTGCGGCAGCTCGTGGCGACATGTGGAGCTCGAGTGGTGTGCCCCTGTGGTTGTGTCAACCCTGGCGAGGGTCGTGGTCGTTGGAGTTAGTCAGAGGATCGCCACAACGCGCATTACAGGTATGCATCTCCAACCCCTATAATAGAGAGCATGAAAATGGTAGAAATTGATAGGATTGGATGAAATCTAGGTAACTTTACATTCCTATAATTTATTGTGATTTAATGAGAATTTATGGTGGATTTATGGGCAGTTATGTAGGTGGTTGAGTTTTAGGTCATTTCGACCCTTATGCCTTTATAATTTTATATCTTGATGCATGGTGAATGGATTTTCGTTTTGTTTGTGTAGATTTGGTGTAGACTCGAGGGTCTACATCTTTTGTTTTATGCAAGATTTTTGTTGGCTATTTGGGGGGTCCGATCAAAGCTCCCACTTTGGGCGATTTTGAAATGTAGGGTTTGTGCCATTTTCTAGAATCACAGAATTCGACATACCGAAGTGGAAACAGTTTATCGAAATAGTGAATTTTGGTATACCGAATCCGTTCGGCATGCCGATCCTTCTGTCAGCTTTGGTCTCCAGTCGATTCGACCTGCCGAATCTCTCTGGTTGACTAAACTAGTGAATTTTGGCATAATAAAGACGGAATGGCATACTGAATCAGTGGAATTTGGCATACCGAACCTGTTTCGGCATGCCTAATCAAGTCCCAAATGCTTTTATAAAATATGATTTCGGATTGGTTTGTTTCGTCCTCTTGAAGTGGGATTGTGGGTCGTCAATGGTGGTCCCTTAGGACACCTGATGTGCCATTTTTGCCGAGGTTTTGGAGGAGTTTTCAAAGATATGAAAATGTTTAAAGAATGATTTCAAAGAGATGAGTTGGCAGATTTCGAAAATGGTTTTCCTAGTTTTCTATGTGCGGGCCGAGACAGTGTAAGACCATGTCGTTGGGACTTGGGAATGTGACGACATTCTCTGGTGGTCAGGCGCGACTCCCTGGTTGAGGTCGGGGGCCTAGATACCTAAGGCTGAGGGGCATCGGGTCCTAGAGGTGTGAGACTCCTTGACTGTCATCTCGAGGCTCGGGGTGTGGTCCACGGGTTGACGTGTTTTGTGGAATGACGGGGAGGTATGATACTCCTGCTATCGCTGTGAGCACTGAGGCTTGGGTGTTGTCAAGTGTGAAGGTATGACACTCCCTCCTGAGCACCGTGTGTCGAGGACGCCATGAGGAGGTGTACCCTGTGGTGGCCAGTGCGAGTGGGACATGTGTCCCATAGTTGGTAGCTTCCTGAGAGACAAGACAGCCTTCCCAACGAGGAGTTGGCTTTGTGAGAGTTCTCAAGGTGGGAGAATCGCAGGACGAGGCGTCTCCTACAAAAGTTGGCACTTCGTGGCAGCGTAGGCGCCATTGGTTGCTCTAAGGTGGACTTCTTGTGGCCAGAGTTTGGCTACCTGGTGCTGGGCTTCTCGACTCACTATGTGTCGCTTTGGCCATTAAGGGCCTTTGCTTGTGGTTTTGGGCTAGTAAGGCCCTAGTTGTGGTTTTGGCTGATAAGGGCCTGGTTTGTCAGGTTTTGAGAAAATGGTTTGCGAAATGAATATTAAAAGAAAATTAATTATGTTTCGCTTTCTGCGGTTTTCTTGGAGTGAGTACTTGGTGACCTCTGTCACTCATGCATTTTTCTCATGTTTTTGGTTTGTAGGTGCAGGCATGCAGAGGTTTAGCATAGTGCATATAGATCGGAGTCTCCTAGCCACACACACAGGTTCTTGGTAGTTAGATTATTTTTATTTGGCTTTAATTTTCTCGTAAATTAATTTATTTTAAATTATTGTGGAAAATGTGGGGCATTACATGGTTGTTCTGGACTAACATGGTGGATAGTTTTGCCTTAACAAATACACATGGAACCTAGAATAATATAGTTCTAGTGTGTTGTTTAAATTCTAAGTCATGTAATAGAACTATTATAGACAGATTTAAGAAATGTAATAAATAATGAAATTTTAATTGTTCTTTTTTTTCTATTTGCGATGTTCACACATTTACAGAGCCTTGTTATATGCATCCGCTAACCTATAAGTGTTTGGACATTACAATATGCATGTGGGGAACCACCTTGGTTAGTATTGCTAGCGTTTATTTATGTTATGTACTCACATTCATGAAGATTATTTACTACACTTAGCCTAAACTACATCTTGTTTACCATATTTTTTGAAGGAAGAGACTTGCTTACATAGCACGAGGACGCTACTGGGCGACATCCTATCAATGACTCAGTGAACCAAAATGTAACTCCCCCAAGTGTCACAACCTTACATCCTATCACACCTAGAGCTATTGCTAAATAAATAACTCTAAGATACATGTAACAAATTAAATTAAATAACTAATAGAAAAATAATTGCTAAGTCTACCTAGAATCTATGGTGTGTAGCTACATGGCTCTGACTATGTGCACTAGATCCAACTGCTACTCCATATTTGCACTTGCAAGGAAAACATCAAAACCCATGTGAGTGACATCTAATAGTTACCTAGCACATGCTTACCAACTACTAAAAAGAGCAAACCAGAGCTAGAGTTGCTGACACTCAACTCCCCAAACCACACGTTGCCTCTCACTCGACAATCACAAGCTCAAAACCTACAATCCACCAATACCTGCAAAAGCTCTATTGTAGACAAACCTGAAAAACTCTTTCAAAAAATGCTTCTCAAAACTATTTTCTCTTTTCCTTTGAAAACACGTGCATTTCGAAATCTCTTATGTACAATTGAAATGGTTGTTCTTCATCAAGTCAATTCCAAAACCACATATAGATCCACAAACCTCACACATACTAAAAACTCAAAGTAGCACAAAGTACTCAACTATCTTGAGTATTCAAAGTCACACAGTCTAAACCTACACACTCTCTCTATGCAGATCAGACAGCTAACGATGCATGAATAGCCTCTATTGCATCCCAAAGACCACAACAACAACCACAAAACAGCCACAAGCCACAGCTCAGAAACCACGATTTTCTCTAGACCAAAGCCTGATTACCTAAATCAGTGCTCAAAAACCCATAACCACAATAAACCAACAATAGTGTAACATGTTGCCTCGATGCCAAGCAAGCAACATTGACCTCAAGTAGTCCATAGTTGCATGACTAACGGTGTTTGCACTAGTTGGCACAAGCCACCCTATGAGAAGCCTATTTGTTCTGGAGTCCTCTACAAAGTTAGCACTCCTTAAGAATACCACTCAGCCTCCTTAGGCGAGTTGACCTCTTTAAGACCAGACTCCTCCACAAAGCTAACCCTTTTCCGGAAAGCCACTCACCTTCCTTAGGCAAGCTGTTCTCTCTCTCAGGATGTCATTAGAAATGAGGCATGTACACTATCCATACTAGACAAACATTATAGGGTCTGCCCTCTCGACGTCCTCGCTAACCTCATCCACAGTTTCTTGGTCATGCAAACCTCAACCTCGGCCTCTCGATCCTAGCCTTAGTGTTCAGAAAAACCAGAGCTAGCACCTCAAGTCTCAATAGCTGGAGTAACTAGTGTATTATACCAAGCTACATAGACGTGTCATACTTCTTAGGTCTGCTGCCACAATACTGTTAGGTCTAGACGACACCTCAACTGCAAATTCAAGTCTTAGTACACAGAGCAACTAGAGAATGATGCCTAGCTACACAAAGGTGTCATACCCCCTAGGTCCACTATTATGATTCCTCCAAGTCTAAATGGCACCTCGACCCGTCAACCTTAGCCTAGGACTTGTGTTCAACTTCTCCAAAGACATTATATCCCCTAGATCCACTACCACAATCGCACAGCCACTTGTTCTCCAAAAATTGAAAACAGAAAACCTTTTCCAAACCTTTGTAAAACTTATGCATTTCTTTTCTAAAACTCTTTTCAAAAATTATTTCAAAAATCATTTTTTAAAATCACCACAAAGGCACCACAAAACACCAATTCAAAAGCTACACAAAAAGTCACGACAAAAGCCAGAAAATTATATACACGGCTTTGTGTCAAAAACTATGCAAATCATTATTTAAAATACCACACAAAGCTCCACAGCACTCTACTGGAAACCTTGTGCCAAAACATCATACAAAAATCACTCAAAACTCCCACTGCAACCACTACCTTAGTGGCTACATGGGAAAACGTGCTTCCTAACACATACATCCAAATATGCACAGCAAATGTGCCCAAGATGCGCCATAAGCCCAACAATTGGCCTGAGGGTGGTGGGCACATACTGCCCACCTTCAAGGGTAAAAATCTGCAAAAAAGCTATGAAACGAGAAAAAAAATCAAGAAAGCATGAGAAACCAAACCACAAACCACAAGAATTGGATCCTCACATGAACCCAACAACAACAAACCAATGCAGTATAGGATCCTGTAGACACCCAAATTTTGCAATTTTACAAGCTTGCAGGATGAAGTATGATGGCTCGGCTTTTAATCAAATGAACTCAAACCCTAGTTTAGCTCACTTAAGCCCATGAAGGCCCATGAAAGCCTATGAAAGCTTACCAAGGCCCATCAAGCCCATTTAGGCCCACTAAGGCCCATAACAATTCAGCCCATTTTCTTCTCCTTCTTCCAACCCAACACCCATTCTTTCTCCCCTCTCTTCTCACGAATTCAGCCACATCTACAGCCCATCCGTTTCTCCCATCTTCTCCAACCTGTCTCACCATATCACCCAGTAGCAGCCCTGGCCAAGCTCGAGCCTTCCACGAACCAGAGCCACCGGATGCTTCATCGCGAGCAAGAGTAGCCATTGAACGTTGTCGGCGCACGGGTGGACAGCTTGGAGGGTGCAGGGAGGACAGCAGTTGGGGTTCGTTAGTTTGTTAGGAATTGTTAGTTCGTTGGGGAGTTAGTTAGTTGGTTAAGAAGTTGTTGGTTCTGTTAGAAATGATAGTGGGTTGTTACAGCTGCCGGCGACCTTCGCCTATAAAAGGGAGTGAAAGGGAGAGAAACAGAGAGAATGGAGGGCGAGAGAGGAAGAGAAGAGGAGATAGGAAGAATTCCAGAGAGGGAGAGGAGCTCGCGAAGGTGAGAAGCAGGGAATTCAGGCCACTTCCGGCGAGCAACGGAGGCAACACACGTTGGGCCAGGTACGCCCACTTCCAGCCTCATTTAGCTTCAAATTTAGTCTCCTAGAACTTCCCCAGTCTTCCTCAATCAATTCCAATCAAACTAGAGGCCCTCTCTGGTCGGAATCAGTCCCCAGGCCTCGTCGTCGCCGTTTTCCGACGACTTAGGTGGGGGAGCTGGTCTAGGGCACGACCCTGGCCCCAAAACGTTTATTCCACCTCTCCTGGCTTCCCTCTTGCCTCTCCACCCTTCCAATTCCCGTTCTGATTGCCACAGAGGCCTTCACTAGAAGATCGCCGGAGTTGCATGACGTCGTCGTCGTCGGAGAAGACGACTGAAGCTAGCCTCTGAACACGCCCCTCTTGCGTTGTCGAGACCCTCCGAGCCTCCAGGAACGTTCCATGGCACGCCCTCAATGCTCCGGAGCCTCCAGATCTAAGCCATGAGCTCTGGATCCCGCCAGTGGCCATGTTCACCGGAGGAGACGACGGCGACGACAGGCAAACACCCACGTTGCCCGATCAACCTCCATTTTGCCTCCCGACGGAAGGGACATGCTCCTTAGCGCTTTTCCGCACCTCCTGGACCTCTGGATCACGTGCCGTAGCCCTCTAGTAGCTTCTTTCTTCCTCGCCGCCGTCTCTAGAGTGCTCCAAAGGCGAGGGAGGTGGGAGGCCCACTCCCACCACTCGATCCTCGATCCAGACCGTTGGATCTCTTCCCCTCCTTGTCTTCTTGCTTCCCATGGGGTCTGATCTTGGATCAGGCCATGGGATGGCATCTGGAAGCTTCTCCGGCGGTTGTCGACGGCGAGGCTCCGTCGCCGGTAGCCGTCGTTTCTTTTTCTTTTAAAAAAAAAACAAAAAAATAGTTTTCTTTGATTAAATGTCTGAAAAAAAATTTCTGTTACATTTAGATCCTTATTTTATTTCAAATAGGTCCTTTCTCTTACATTTAGGTCCTTGCACTTTTTTCTTAAATCGTTTGAATAAAGTTTTAACTGAAAATATTGCATTGTCTCCCTTGAGCTTCTCTAATAAAGTTTTCCAAGCTTGCAAATTGCATTTTAAGCCCTTGATCTTCATTAAAATCATTCTGAATGCATGTTCTCTTGTTTAATTGCATTTTAACCCTTGAACTTTTCTGAAATTACTCTGAATGCATGTATTCTAGGGTAAAATTACTAAATTGCCCCTAAAACTTTTTGGTTTCAACATGGATTCTTTTTCTTGCATGTTTTACCCTGAATTTCCATATAATAGCATTGAATGCATGTTTTGATGGCATAATTGCATTTTAACCCCTATTTGACCAAAATGCACAGACTTGCACATTTGACCCGAGATTTCGTCAAAACTACATGAAATGTGTTTTTCTATGTATTTTTGATGATTTAGCTTCAGAAATTCAGTTTTCATTCAGAAATTGGGTTTTTTGCACAAAGGCCCCTGAAATCTTCATTATCACACTCTTGCATGCACTTTGCACATTTTGTTGCATTTTTCATGCATGTTTTCTCGTGACTTCTTCCTTTCTTTGTGCACACATTTCTAGCACATTTTAAGCTTGGTTTTTTCATCGTTTTCCTAATTTTTTTCCGATTTCGCCGTCTTTTGACTTGATTTGGCTTTCCATCGCCCGAGGGCGTACATTAAAAGGCTTAACAAAGTCGACATTGTCCCAAAAGAGGATTATTTTCCCCAATTTGATTTTCTCAGATTTCTTCGAATTTTCGTTGATTTGCGAGACGCTTTCCGAGAATTTCTCGATTTTCACGATTTTCCTCATCGCCTAAGGGCGTACAGTAAAGCGGCATTCTCAATATCTACATTTGTCCCTTGGATTAACTCTTCCCTTTTATTTCATTTCTTCTCTTTGATTAGGCATGCTTTCAAGTCATCTTTAGCATGAGCATCCAAAATAGGCAAGCACACATCCATTAGACCATGTGACAAGTAGGAAACCTAGAAAGACCGAGTTTCTCGGACGCATGGGAGTGCCTAACCCCTTTCCCATACGTAACCAGAATCCTTACCCTTTCTCTCGCCCGCATTCATTTGTCCATTAGGCACGGAGCAGTTATGTTTTCCGCATCTTGTTTGCTTCTTAGTTTTCTTGTGTGTTTGGTTTTCCTCGTCTTTCCATTAAAAGACTAGGTGGCAACTCCTTTCCTTATCCTTCTTATCTTCCCTTGGTGTTTCCGAATCTAGTCTTCTTCTCCGGATTCACCATCTTCGCCGTGACCGTATCGGGACTCCTCAAGTGCTTCCGCGCACCTGGTATAGAAGAGCCGTGTAGGGTTCCACCAGCATGGTCACAGATCCCCACTTGGAATCCAAAGTACAATCACAACAAAAAGTATAATAATAACAATATTCCCACTTTGAATCCCAAATACCACCAGAACAATAATATAATAATTATAGGATTCTCACTTAAAATTCCCACACATTCACTACAATAGGTATAACATTAACAGGAATAAAAGAGAGAACATCATTAGGTAAGTACCTCCACCGACATCGACTCCCTCAACCACTTAGTCACGGCAAAAGTGAGGAAGAGCAACGGCAATGACAACTAACGATGACACAACAGCAAGTGGCGACATGGCAACAATGGCACAATGACGGTGGCTACGGATTGATGGACTCCCTCCTCCCCCCAGCCCCCCCAACTCTCCCTCTTAGTTTGACTCCCTCTCTCTTTCTCTGTTCTCCTTCTTCCCATCTTTTCTCCATGTAGTGGCAACAACAAGGAGTACAACAGTGAGCTTCGATGGCGACATCAACGACAAGCATGATGGATCAATAGCCTCCTCTACCTCCTCTCAGTTCACACACACACACACTTGACTTCTTCTCCCCAATGGAACAAACAACCTCTAGATCCTCCTCCCCTCTTGTCCCCATGGCAATGGCGACGGCAACGGAGATCGACAACATTATCCATCAAGATCAGTACAAGATTTAACAGTAAATTGTTCAAAACTAAATCCCTTAGACAACCATTTATCCATCCAGAAAGATCGATTACTTTGTCAATAAGCTAGAGAGAATGAGAAATAACCCAAGGAATGACATCCATAAGTTTTTTACGTTGCATAGACCTAGAAGGAGTATTAAGCCACCAAACTTATTCAAAATTATACTTTATTGAACAAAATTTACTCCACAAAGATTCCTTTAATAGTAACTTCCAACAACTTTTAATGGAAAAAAGGAGATGAATATCCTCCATTCTATGAATGCCAACACCCATTTCATGAAAGGAAGATGTATAGGTACTCCATTTAATCCAATGGAATTTACGCTTCCCATCATTGTAACCCCACATAAAATCACAAAGTATCTTTTCAATCTTTTCACATCAAAAGACCATATTTCGCTAAAGAAATCTTTGTATGGTTTGAAGTCATCTCCACATTAGTGATACAAAAGATTTGATGCTTTCATTGTTAGGCATGGATACAATATAAGCATATTCAAAAGTTGTGTTTGTTCGAAAAAACTTGATGTTGACTCATTTAGTTATCTACTAGTACATGTTGATGACATGCTTCTTGTAGCCAAGTATAAATATGAGAACAAGTTGAAGACCTTGCTTAGAGATGAAAGTATTAGGAGCACCAATGAAATTTTAGGAAAAGAAATACAAAGAGATCAACAAGTTGGAAAATATTTCATAGCCATACGAAATATTAAAAGTGCTATATTGTTGTTACATGACCAAGGTTGATCATGAAGATTCACCTCTTTCAACAAGTATCAAGATTAATGCCAATGATTCTCCATAATCAAATACATCCTATGTACCTTATTCCAATGCAGCAGGCAACATGATATTATAATGACTTGAATCTTTGGTGGCATTTCTAGCCAACTTTTCAGTCTAGAGTTCTGGATCTTCCACGTATTGACACTGTGGAGTGCTACCATGGACTAGGACCATGTATTGATGGCGTGGATTGCTTGTACGGAAAAATTTAGTATCCCAGACCTAAAACAGAGAATATTTCTTTTCGCTTTGTAAGTCTTCCTTCGGAAGTTACTTGTGAATCTTCTTTCGGAAGCAACTCGTGAATCTTCCTCTAAAAGCCACTCGTAAATTTTCTTCTGTAAGCCATTTGAGAGTCTTCCTGCGTAAGCCACCTATAATCTATATAAAAAGGTAGGAAGGGAGAGAAGAGAGGAAAAGGGAAAGAAAGAGAGAGGGAGAGAAGTGAAGGAGAGAAAGGAGGAGGTGGCTGATGTGCCATCGTCGTCGCCATTGTCGTTGGGAGATAAGGAGGAGATTTGGGCTTGTAGGAGGTGTTGTCGTCGCCGTCCGTTACCAGTGATGAAAGGTACACACCTCTGTAGATCTCCCTTTTTATGTCCACATTGGATTTCCAGGAGTATGATAGTGTGCTTAAGGAGTGAGGATGCTTGAATGATTTTAGACGATTTATGGTAGTTTTCATGGTCATTAATGGTATCGAGTGTACTGTTTGGGTGGATAGTGTCTGTAAGCTTTGCTTGATGATTTCTTGGGATCCGTTGGACGTGTTTTTGGTACCAAATTATAGAGCATGCTAAGATCTTTAGTTTGATATATTGTTTGCAACATTTTAGACATTTTACATTTTAACCCTCAAGTTTGTGTAAAATACTTTAGATCCCTAGCTTTATGATGAATTTGCATTTTAGTCTCAGAGTTTTATGATAATTACTTTATAGCCCTTAAGTTTAGTAGAATTTATCTTTTGGTCCCTAAGCTTCGTAGAAATTACTTTTCTACCCTTAGCTTTTGGATTTAATTACCTTTCAGTCCTTACGTTTTGTGTAAATTACATTTAAGCCCTCAGGTACTTGTTTGTAATGATTCTTAATATGTTTAGTGTCATATTAACCTTGTAGGTAATTATCGCATAATAATAATTAGGAGAATCATTAGAGATGATTTAAGAGTTGCTTAAAATACACTATCAAGATCCCACTAGGTTATAGCTTAGCAAAAAAGACTATATGATTTAAAAATGGTACTAGATAGACATTAGGGTTCATATTTAACCTTAGGATTATGTGTTGGTTTGGATTTTGGTATGATGCACTAGATAATGTATTCAATGGTACTACTTGGGTATTTGACACCAAGCTGACAATGGCTCATGAGACAATAAGCCAATAGACGTCTTATACTCTAGCACTAGGACTTAGAGTTCTAGGTGTATTTGGTTTTTGGTATTTGGTCTTGTAAGTCAAATGAAACTTTGAGACTGTTGTTTTAGGTTTTGTGTGGTCCTTTTTGGATGAACTTCATACCTAGAAGGGTGTTTTTGGGCTTCTATGAGTTTGTTTTGGAAATATGCTTTCAAATGATTTTCAAAGCATTTTGAGGAAAAGTATGGATATTTTGGAGAGTGGGTTTCTCCAATGATTTGAAAAGTAGTTCAAAGCATCTGATTTTCATTGTGATTTTGAGTTGGCTTTCAAAATGATTTTGAAATGGTTTTCCCAAATGATTTTAAAAAGAAAATGCATAGTTTTGCAAAGGCTTTGGTACGAATTTTCCGTGGTTTTCTGGTAGATCAAGAGACTGGAGGGTCGTGTTGGTAGGACTAGGGGACATTGGCCGCATTCCTAATTAGTTGAGCACATCATCTAGGTTGCGGTTTTGAGACCAAGAAACTGAGACAAGTGTTCATCGGATCTTGAAGGTACGACACTCCTTGATTGTCGTCCATTAGGTAAAGACTGAGGTCTATGGGTTGAGATGTTGTTCGGGTAGGTGTTAGTCTCAGGTGTTGAAGACTTAGGGTACCGTCCGTACCTGGTGGTGTTGTGGTAGCGAATTCAAGAGGTATGAGACTCCTACATAGCTGGATGTGATACCTTGGCTTTTATGGGTACTAAGGCTGGTGGGTGCTGGTTGAGCTTGAGAGGGGAGCAGCTTTCAAGGGTTTGAGCAATGAGTAGGACATCTAGAGGGCGTACACTGTGGTTTGTCTTGAGAGTGGACAACTTTCCTAGGTGGAGGGTGAGCAAGATTTCCTAGTGTGTGGTTAGCCATTTGAGGGTCCTACAGGTAGCAGGACTTTGGGACGGACAGACTCCTCTATAAGGTAGTTGTCCGTGACAGTGTAGACACCATAGTCACTCCTCAGTGGACTACTTGTGGTTAGTGTCAGTTGCTTGACATCCGACAACACAACACATTGTGTTTGACTTGTTGGTTTGTAGTAGTTGTGCCAGAGTGATGTCGTAGCTTTTGTTGTGCCCTGGTTCAGATAATCAAGCTCTGGTCTAGAGTAGACTATGATTTGGGAGTAGAGGCTTTGTGGTTGTTTCTATTTAATTTTGTGGTTGCTATGATAGGTGTTCTAAATGCTATAGAGAGTATTTAGATGCTATTGGTTGTCTAGCTCATACAAAGAATCTGTGGCATCAGACTGTGTGACTTTTGATGCTTTTGGTGTAGTTTTGGGCTTAATCTAGCAAGAGTAGTCATTTCAAGCGTGCATAAAAGATTTTAAAAGGACATGTATATGGTTTTAAAAGGAAAGGAGAAAAGCGATTTTAAAAGCATATTTTAAAGGAATTGTTATATGCTGGGAAACATCGGATTACCCTATTTGTGGTGTTGTGGCATTCAAAAAAGATGTCTAGGTTTGGTTGCTTGTGGCATGGATTACACCTATTTCTTTGGCGTTGTTTGTCAAGTTGTTTGACATTTTAGGTGGGGTATGTACTAGGTGATCATTTGAGTGGTCACTCATATTAGCTTTAAATTGTGGTTTTCGTAGGTGTAGGATTGGAAACTGGTTTGCTAGTACATATAGGATGGAGCTACACTGTTGTACATCAAGGATTTTAGTGAGTGCATAGTTATTAGTTATTAGTTTTATTTCCTGTTCAATATACTTAGAATTAGTGTAGCTATAACTAGAATGAAAAGATAAAAGGAAAATGAAAATGTAGCTAGAATAAGTGGTAACAACTTGAGGATCATTACACATATATGCAATGTTTTACACATGTCCGGATATATCACATGCAACTAGTGTTGTGAATAGATAAATGTAAAATCTTGGTAGAGCACACTGGCTCGTAGTGAAGTAGACTTAAGATATGTGAGAAGACACTACTAGTAGTGTCTCATTGGAGAGGATGATTTGGTTTGGCTATGTCGATGCATATGTTATTGGAAGTTGTGAATATCTGAAATCTCTTATAGGCTACGTATTCACTATTGGTGTTTGTGCTATCAATTGAAAGGATATTTTACAATCTACAATTGCTTTGTCTACAAAAGAGGCAAAGCTTATAGCAACGATAGAAGGAGTAAAGGATGCTTTGTGGTTAAAAGACTAGTATGGTGAGTTTAGTCAAGGATAGAACGTTCTTGTTGTTCACAATGATAGAGTACAATCCACCCAACAATGGACCATACAAATCTTATTGATGTGAAGTGTCATTTTATTCATGATGTGATTACTTAAGGAGAGATTGTGGTGGAGTAAGCAAGCACTACATAATGATATGATGACAAAAAGTCTTTCACAAACCGGGCCAATATGTGAACTTGGTAGGACTTGCACTTTATAGCTTGCTTGTGAGGGAATTCAAGAGAATGTTTGTAACAACCCAGGTTTTAGGAGTGGTGCTTTAGCCAGATAATTAAGGTGAATTCAAGCGTATTAAGCTTTGGGGGTCCTAATGCCTAATGTGGGACACATTCTCAGTGGTGTCTGATGCTTGGATTGTGGATTTCTGGCCTTTTGGTGTGGTGTGGTTTGGGTGTTGTGCTGGCCCTCTTAGGAGTTTTGGGATTTCTCCTAGGCTGTGGAGGTTTGGTGGCGAGTCCCTGGTGGCAAGAGTCACGTGGACGTGGAAGGTCGTGTGGTTTGGTTTCGTGCTTGCGGCTTCCTTTCTTTCCTTCCTTCTTTCTCTTTCCTTTCCTTTCCTTCCATTCTTTCCCTTCCCCGAGCCCCACCCCCACCCCTTCTTCTTCTTCTCCTCTTACGTGTGGGAGAGTGAGAGAAAAGACAGAGGGGAGGCAGAAGGGAGAGAGGGATTGTGAGAGAGAGGGAGATGGTGGTGAGGAGGAGGTTGCAACCGCCGCCGTGTCACCGTCATCACGTGGAGGAGAGGAGCAGCTCGTGGCTGGAGGAGGAGCGTCGCCATCCGTCTCCCGTCGCCGCGTCTTTGGTGGAGGTACGCACTCCGTAGATTTTATTTTGATTCCAAATTTGTACCATAGGTGCATGTTAGTGTGTTGGTAATTGTAGTGAATTTTATAGAATTTATTGTGCATTTGTGGGCCATTTATGGCCGTATTTATAGTTTGTGGTGAATAGTGTCCCCTTTGTGTTTTCTGTGGTTTTCTCGAGATCTGCTTGATGGATCTCAGTGTTGTTTGCCTGGTTTGGAAGATCTCGTTGAGATCTTCATTTTGATATATTGTTTGTATGGTTTGGATTGGTTGTTTGCAGGATTGGGCTTTGGGTCCCATTTTGGGTTGCCTTGCAATCGCTTGGTTCGACATGCTGAATTATTTCGGTATGCCGTTTTTATTGCAAATTGTCCCCTTGACCCTTGGTTCGGTCGACCAAATTTATTCGGTCTGCCGTTCTGGGAGTCCTGGGTGTTGACAAAATTTCTAGTTCGATCGACCGAATGTTTTCAGTCTGCCGAATTAGGGGTTTTCAGTCGACCGAGTGATTTTTCGATCTATCGATCTAGAGCCCTGAGCCCAGATTCGGTCGACCGTTCCATTTCGATCTACCGATTCAGGCTCTGATCCTACATTAAGTTATCTTATGTTTTGATTAATATATATATATATATACATGTATATATATATATATACATGTATATATATATATATATACATATATACATGTATATATACATATATACATGTATATATATTATATATATATACATACATATATATATATATACATATATATATATATATACATATA
>JAMKQA010001664.1:0-22023 GCA_024699735.1 Posidonia australis | reverse complement strand
TGAAATACATGCTTTGGAGGATCGACTTGTAAGGTAAAATTTGATTTACTTTTATAATTTTTGATATATATAAATTGTCAGGTTGAATTCAATATTATAATTTAATCATTGTTCATTACAATATATGTTATGTTTGTTTTTTATAATCAGAAGATATACCGACGAGCAAGAGGAAGATTTGGCAAGTGATGATGAAGATGATTTCGAGGAGTATAGACATCGTCGTCGCTCCATCCATGCATCATCCTCAAAAGGTAAGGGAAAGCAAGTTTGTTCCCGAAGAAAGTGATATGTAATATATTGTTTTGCCTTGTATTGTATTCATCGACTTATATTAAGATATTTCAGTGTTGTATTAATTACTTTTTTTGTAAAAACTTTGAATGTGTAAAATCTTATAATGTATAATCAAATGAAATTTTTTTTTATGAAATCTATATATGTGTACGAATAATTTACTTGTGAATGTATTTGAATATCATTTTACTTGATATTTGAATGCCAATTGTATAATGTATTGTTTTTTTTTTTTTTAACTGCCCAGTATTAGCAAGGACATTTCCTCGCAAAAATTATGATATTTAGCGAGCAATTTGCGAAGAAATGTCCTCGCTAAAACTGGAACGACGATACAATCTCATTATATTTAGCAAGCACTTACCTAGGACAAGGCGAGGATATGGCGAGGACATTACGAGGAAATATTTCCTCGTAATTTCCTCGCCAAATCTACACTAGCACATTGCGAGGATATATCCTCACAGTATTGATTTAACGAGTTACATAGCTACGAGGATAATTATTCCTCGCAAAGTCCTCGTTAAACTATCTAGTGAGGATTTTGCGAGGACTTAGCGAGGACTTTGCGAGGAATATTGTCCTCGCTAAATGTCGATTTTCTTGTAGTGATAATAAAGTAATGCATTGTAAGTCATCACATGATTTTACATCTAATGTCACGACCCAATCTAAAATTATCATAGCATATACAAAATGTGTTATCAAAGTCTAAGCAAAGTAAACATATAAGTGTCAATGTACAATACAAATGTATGTCTTTAAATCGTCATTTTCCACATCATTGATGTAACAAACAACTCTAGATTTGACATTGTTATCATTATTTTAGCAATCTTTCAACCATGGTTGAAAATTCCAGATTTTTTCAAATTGTCTAAAGCAATCTCAATTCTAACTCTTGGCATATCAGCTTGAGTGAATTTTACAGATCTTTTGAAGGCAATACAATGACATGCATTCAGTAAGAAAATGCCATAGTATCCATTACGGGGGAATGCTATGGGAAATCTTGATCGTACATGATATTGGCCATTCATCAATGGAATGTATCTGATATTTTGATTTTTGGAAGAAGACTTGTATCCACGTCACTTATGTAAAAATAATAGAAATAATAAGATGATTTATTCATATTTTATTAATAAGTATTTTTGTAAGATGAGTCATATTTTTAGTTACTCATCTTCTCACTTCAGTATCATGCTTATGCCTTCCTCTTAAGTTGTTGTAAGATATAAACAACTTGTTTGATATATCAACATCTTGCGGATGTCAATGTGTACCAGAATGAATTGGAAACAACCAATGGTCTACATTTCTTAGATTTTCATTTAGTACATTCAATTCTTTATCAACCTTCTTCCAATCTTTCAGAGGCTCCAAATATGGATCTAGGTCATATTTGTTCTTGTGAAAGGTAAAAGAATATAAATGTAATTGTCAGGAATTCAGTAAAAAATACTATTCTTCAAATCCAATCTTTCAGAGTCAGTAATATTGAATACTGTAAGGCAAAAATATGCTATTAGTATTTTTTTTACACATATTGTTTGGAAAGGGGACAAATATTTAATGTATAGGGGGCAAATATGATGTATTTTACTTATTACAAGATCTTTAACTAATCAGTTTCAAATTTCAGTATATTTACTAAAAATTCTCGAATATCTTATTTTATGGAACATTATCAATTCTCTGTATATTTCCTGAAAATGAAGTTTTGTCAAATACTTATTGAACATGTATTCTATAATTTTTTTTTCAAAACTAATAGCTGTTTGTTACATTTCAACTGAATATTTACGAAAAATATTTTATACATAAATGTTGTAAAGATCAATGGCTGAACATTTTTCAAACATATGTGTATCTACTGAAAAAAGATTTTGTATACATATATTTAATGGAAAAGGGGCAAAAATATGTGTTACTTCATTTTTTCAAAGTTTTAAAACTGATCATATTCAAATATAGGTAGGTTTACTTAATAATTTAAAATATAAAAAATATATTTACTGGAAAAGGCCACAAATATTATTTGAGAAACGGACACAAATTCTCGAATATTATTTTCTTTTAACGAAATAGTTACAAAGAATTAGTATTTTTTAGAAATGTTTTTCTAGAAAAGGAAAGAATTTTTTAGTGAACAACTGAATATTTTGTACATGATTTTTCAGTAAATGTTTCATCTATAGAGACATATTTTTTTCTTTTTGTTTGCTTTTTTTTCCCTGGTTGTTTAATCAAAAAAACCTATCAATCATCGAGCAAGATTCAGTAACATACATGGAATGGTGATTTTTTTTTTACGAGGAGAATTACTACCGTCGTTTGATCTTTTTTTTTGATGTTGTGGAGTTGTCTCCATTCTTTTGGACGTCTTCTATTTGGATGGATCCTTCGTCGTTTATACGATTGTCGTCAAGAGGGAAGACGAATGTTGATTTTGCGGTGCTTTTTATCATCAAAGGTGATCACATTGAATGGAAGGTGACAATGAAACAAAACCAAAGAGGAAAGTATAAGAGAAAGGGTTCAATGTGAAAATCAATAAATGGGGTTAGTAGTCGTTCAATCAGTGATTTTTGAACTTTGTTTTATTTAGTAGTTGAAGCATCAAATAATACCGTGTTTTGTTTTTAGAAACCGTCGCACTTCTTGTTGGAGCACTACTATATCGTTGGGAATTCATTTTAACAAAAGATTTGGATTGCAGACGTAAGGGATGATGAAGAAGGAAATGGAAGGAACAATAAGAGAGACAAATATTTTGAAGTAGTTTCTTTTCTTTTTTCCAGGTACGAAAGTAATTATCTATCCTAAATTAATAAGAAATGATGTATTTACCTTAGTTTTCTTTTCTTTTCTTTTAAATTGACGGTTAAGATGAATTAAGTTTTTTTTTTGTAATGAACGGTCTAGATTGAGGATCTTAATTAAACTAATTAGTAGGATAGAACCTCACTAGATTACATCATTTTCCTTTGAGATATGTTTTGGAGCATTTAATTGGAGAATATATATGACATGATAATATGATAAGTCTTTGCTCACGAATCGCGATAATTAAGAAGAAGCCAGAAGTAGACCTTTCCAATAAACAAATCAAACGAAGAGGATGACAGCTTAAACAGTGAATAGGAACCATGGCATTAAATCAATACTAATGAAGAGACCCAGCACCAACTCAATGATAACGACATCCACCAGGATCAGACTAGCCACGCAGTTTTTGGCGACACTGGCATGTGACTAGTTGTTCACGTGTATCACACTTGATTTTTCCCCTCTCTTTTTTTTAGTTGATAGATGAAGCCACAAAGGCCGTACTTGTTTGGCTGCCGACACGGCGCTCCCGGGCTTCTATAGATAATAACACAACTACCGATCAAACGGTATTCAGAACAGCAGTGTTGAGATCCCTCTTTAAGGTTTGAGCAGCTATGGGTAGTCGTAAAAATGCGGTACTTGGTAGGATTCTTCTGTTTCTTAGCACAGTAGTCCATTTCGTGACCATCGCCACTGCCGCGACACTCAATCCTACTGTCATCATCGTCGGAGCAGGAATGTCCGGTGAGTTCAACTACTGCTATAGTAACCCCAGTCCGATTTGTGCGCATGGATTCTTTTACAATTTTTGTTTCTGATAATTTTGTAAATACTTGATTTAATCAGTTAATTCTTTTGTTGGTAGGGATATCGGCCGGGAAGACGTTGTCGGATGCCGGTATAAAGAACATACTGATACTCGAGGCCACCGATCGCATAGGTGGCCGCATGAAGAAGGTAAACTTCGCCGGAATCAACGTCGAGGAGGGTGCAAACTGGGTTGAAGGAGTGAACGGTCCAAAGATGAACCCGGCGTGGAAGATGGTCAATAAACTTAAACTCAGAAGTTTCTTCTCCGACTTCGACTTTGTCGGTTCCAACACCTACCAACAAAGCAGGTATATGTAACTTCTGTACATATGTGCAAGCAGCCAGCCTATGGCTTCTTCTTATACCCTGTATTAGTTATTAACTCATCTCCGAGTTGTTGAAACAGCAAAGGAGACAAGTTCGAAAAAACAGATGCAGATGCCGTTATCGATAATGCTGAAGAAATCATGAGTGCCGGGGAGAACTTCTCAGAGTCGTTACCACCAAGTGGATTGAAGGACATCTCCATCATGACATACCAACGTCTAAGGAACAAGTAAATTATATAACAAATTTACACACACACATTCAACTTTAAATGAGGTCAATTGCCATTTTAAGTTTGTAAAGATAATTTTTTATATTTCAATATTTAACTATTAGATTAAAAATCTAAATGACTAAATATAATTAAAACTATTTAAAATACTTATATATCAAAAATCAAGTGATTTTGAAATTCATAAGTATTAAATTTAACATATACTTATTATAGCTTGTTATATCTCGTAAAGAACTATTGAATTTGTATATTATAAGTTTCTAAATGACATGAATTTTAATGTGTACCTTGTTTAGATGATATAGATTAAGATTCATGTAATACATTTTGGTTTGAAACTTGTACCTTAAAGATCTAATGAATCTTGTTTTAAATCTCTCAATCGTTGGTTTACATCTTACGGCCGTAGATTTAATGAACAAATTGGTTGTCGTAACCTTTTATTTAAAGGAATTATTTTAAATTATTGTCATTTAAATGATAATTAATGAGATGAAAATAGATTCTTTAAGATTGAAGACCCTGCTTATATTAAGTAAGGGTGGATCCTACCAGTCCTAGATCATACCTTACCTGATGCATACCTTTCCTAGATAAGGTTTTATCTTAATCATAATCATCCATCGATCATTAGCAGGTCAACTGAAAAACAATTAATTGGAGAAAAAAAAAACAAGGTGATTTTCATTTGAAATTTAAAAAGATAAACCTCAAAATTGCAGTAACCACACTCCCTCTCTCTCCTGTCCTTTGCTATATCAATTAATAGCACCACCTAATCCCCCTTTCCCCTCTCCAACACGCCACCCCTTCTTCCCCACCCCCATTTCCCCATAAACCTGTCGCCACTGCACGTCCCCCCTCCTGTAGCAACTTCCCTCCCCCCACAGCAGAGGCCAATTGCACAGAGGGGGTACTCTTATTCAAGAACAAAGACTAATAACAGTCCCAACCCCTTGTTTTTGCCAACCTCTCTTCTCCAGTAATATCTCCCTCTCACTTCTTCAAGTTTGGTTCATCTAGCGACATGTCTTTCTCCTTTATCTCTGAAGAAGGTTGGAAGGTGATATCCAGGAAGAGGTCTGACCCCCCCAAGCCACCAACTCCTCCTCCCAGCACCTTTGCAACATGACAAGTCTCACCACTCTTTACCCTTCCACCCTTACCTCCCTATGAAGTAGTGTGTGATTGCTTCCTAGTTTTATCTCGGAGTGTTATTGTCACCTCTCATTCTTCCCAGTTCACAAAACAAATACTTACTAAACATATCAAGTCTTGTTGGCCTTGTGCTTCTGAAATAGAGGTCCAAGCGTTCTTTCTAGACAAATTTCTGTTAGTTTTCTCCTCGACCAAAGATAGAAATGAATATTTGAACATGTATGGACCATGCCTCCAATTAATCTGTGCCTCCATCATCCCATGGTCCCCCAATTCCAATGCTGTTCATATGATGAAGGAAGAAGAGGTACGGATTAGACTAGAAGGCATTCCTCATCACCTTTGGAATGTCGACATTTTTCACCATATGGTCTCAGATTTTGCAGAGTTACTGGAAGTAGACCTCTCTATTGACTTTGTGAAATTTTTAGAGTATTTAAGGGTCATGTTAGAGTCCACCCAGGCAAAGATATTCCTGATCGTCGCTTTTTTACTTTTGGTAATTTAGTTTACTCTATTCGTTATAGACGGAGTTGGGACATCTGTCCTTCTAGCTCTTCCCTCTCTAATCCCACTACATGCTCCCTTCCAGTGTGGCCTTTTAAGACCCAACCATCTTCCTCTGATTCTAGTGATCTTCACCCAACCCGCAAGTCTTTCAAGACTAATCATGGATGGAGGAGTGGTAAAGGAAACAAAACCTCTAGGGGTGGTAAGAACGTCTGGATTAGACTCATCAGTCCCCCCATACCCCCCTCTGTTAACTTTGTGGGTCTCTTACCCACTCCTTCTCCTGCTTTTGGTGTTGAACATGAACTCTCTCCTTCTGCTAGGGCCATTCCTAACATCGAAGACGCCTCCAAATTCGTGGAAGCTGAAATCAAAGTTAGAAATTTATCTCTAGCAAAGTTTAAAAAGGTGCTTGTAGTCTACGACTGCCTTGAGAAGGATGACTTGGCTGGTCCTTCCGAAATTACTGCTGCATCCCATCCCTCCACTCCTGTTCATGCTCCAGACTTTGAACATGATGAGGCTATGCATGCAGTTTCAGCTTGGGAAAATGATCGAGTAATGGAGCACTCACCTCATGCCCTGCGTCTACCTCTTCAGAATTCTGAGGACGAAGTCTCTTCTCATGATTAATGTTTTATTAATCGAATTCCTCATTTTTGGTACACTTTAAATACCCAAGATTTGCCTGTTGTGGGCTAACTTTTTGTGATAGGAACTCTATGTTCCACCAGGTCTGTAATTTGATGATGAACGTCTTGTTACTAGGATTTAAACATGATGTGGTTGAACTTTTGATTAATATTAAGATTACCATTAACAAAAAAAAAAAACAATCCCGATCCCTTGAACAAATACTGTACACAACTCATGAATTATTATGTGTAAGTTTTATATGCTCAAAATCTTTAGAGGGCAATAAAATTGAAAGAAACCCTTGAGTAATTTATAGTTGGCATAAATGTAAATTTTTGTTTTATGCACACATATGCATGTTGTACTTGGGTCATTGGGTTTTTTTTTCAAACGATTATTAATATATATCTTGATTATAAGAAATCATCATCAAGTGATGTAATATATATAATGTTCGTGGGAGTCGAACTTCTGATCTCTCGTATAATTACAAAGAGACTTCACCACTAGATCAAGTGACTGCAGACTACTTAGATCATTGTTGGATGTTATGTATCTCAGGGTACCATCGACTCCTGTAGAGATGGTTGTGGACTACTACCTTTTTGACTACGAGTTTGCGGAGCCGCCAAGAGTGACAAGTCTACAGAACACTCAACCATTGCCAACCTTTGAGGATTTTGGCGAGGACCTGTACTTTGTGGCAGACCAAAGGGGATTCGAGTCCATTGTAGACGACCTCGCCAAGAACTTCCTTAAATTCAACAAGTCTGGCGTCGCTGACTCCAGGCTCAAATTTAACAAGGTCAGGCAGCACATTCACATCTATTACTCTATTCACATAGAGGTTTCGGATTCAACTCTTGTGTTTTGCTCCTCTAGAAATTATTCGATTCCTGCGGAAGTTGTTGGACATTTATAAATGATAAAGAATCTCGAAGCCAGCACAGAGTAATTTTCTTAGGAAACCTGGCTTCCATGAGAACCTAACGTTTTCTAAGTTGATCTGAATGCTAACTAGATGATAAGTAAACATACATATATAGTTAAATTTCTTGAAATTATGTGAGCTCGTTGAAATAGCCAAGAACGGCGACAACCCCAAGCATAAACACACAGGTACTCTGGATGAAATTATTTTCATTATGCTTTGTTATTGTTATCGTACTTGCAATTAATGATGTCATCCTCGCGTCAATCCTTTTATTATTAATCCACTTGCAATTACTTTTATGCCCCTGTGGAGAAGATACTGAAGCTACTTTGACTGTGTATTTCAGGTGGTGACTGAGATAACCCATTCATCAAGTGGCGTGACCGTGAAGACAAGAGATGGCTCCACGTACGTTGGTGGGTACGTCATGGTGTCTTCAAGCATTGGTGTGCTTCAAAGCAACCTTATAAAATTCAGCCCTGACTTACCAGTAAGTACTAAGTAGAGCCTTTGCAAGCGTATATAGCTGCAATCTCACGTATCAAATTATCTAGTTAATGCTGAGGATTACTTACGGACATAATTTTCCCCGAAAGTAACCTAATTAACTTGCAATATGGTTACTGGTGCATGGCGTAAAACGGTATACATACAAGTTTCTGTGGTTAAACAATATATATATGTCTATTTGGAATTACTCTTGGTACTATAACTTTTAATCAAAAGCTATAGGTTACGGTTTTCTATCAACAGCATTTTTAGTTCAAAATCGTGGGAAAGCCGATCGCAGCTTTTGGAGGAATAATAGCTTTAGATTAAAAAATAATTTTGAGTTATTTTTTTTCTAGAAAAAAAATAATCTTTTCGCAAAAATTACAGCTCTAAATGTAGTTATAGAATGAAGTTGATAATGATTAAATATAAAGTAAATCTTTATTCAGAGATGATGAAGGTATTGTTGTACTTGTTTAAAATGGAATATGTAATAAAGTTGTACTTACTATGCATAAATTCAATATTTTCCTATTGATTTGTAAGAAACTTGATGCGTAGATATCATGGTCTATTGTTCAAATAATAAAAGATCTGAATCACATATCTTGATCTATAATATACATTTCCAACAAATTTAATATCATGCATTTTCAATATTTCTAGATTAGTCAACAAACTTGTACGGATTTTAACAATTTTTGGTTAACTTGAAAGGAGTAATGTCTCATTTATTGAACTACAATCCTCCAAATTATTGAGTTTGAATCCTTGCATTAATGAATTGTAATAATTCTCTAATCCATTTGATTTACTGAATTAGTCGATCCTTGAGCTTTTAAACTTCTTTCCATTGTTTTAGAAGATAAATGTAAAACTGTTCAAAGATGAGTACATTGGACTTGTACAACAGACTTGCGATAAATGATGATCAACATTGCTATGCCTGTGTCTGCAGTCACTTGGTCTAATGATGAAGTCTCTTTGTGGTTGTACGAGAGGTCAGTAGTTTGACTTCCATGGACATTATATATATTACATTACTTGGTGGTGACTTCTCATAGTCAAGTGTTTGAGTGTAATATATATCAATTACCGTTTACAAAAAAAAAACATTACCATGCATGTTGATCAACATCCCAACTAAAGTTTAGGTCACAACGGACTTGTACATTAATGCTATGCATGTTGTTGTTTAATACAAGGATTTTTATGAGTTCAATAATTAATCCAGGATTGGAAGATCATGGCCATATACGAGTTTGACATGGCTGTATACACAAAGATCTTCCTCAAGTTTCCATACTCCTTTTGGCCTACTGCAAATGGCACCAATTTCTTCCTATATGCAAGCGAGAGAAGAGGATACTATCCAATTTGGCAGGTAACAACACTACAACTAGACAGATTCCCATGCAAGTAAACTGATACATTGACACTACTGACTATTGGTAATGTCATATATGTACTGTATTCAGCATTTTCAAGTTGAGTATCCAGGGTCGAACGTGCTCCTTGTGACGGTGACAGACCAAGAGTCAAGGCGGATTGAACAACAGCCAGACGAGGAAACCAAGGCTGAAGCCATGGGAGTGCTGAGGGATATGTTTGGTAAGAACATACCAGATGCAGTTGACATATATGTGCCGAGATGGTGGTCTAACCCGTACTTCCGCGGCAGCTTCTCCAACTGGCCCATCGGTGTCAACCGATACGAGTTTGACCAGATTAGGGTACGTTAATTCCTGGCCTTCAATCTCTAAAGGAGTTATTAGACGTTCTCTAATATCAGCTTTGTTGTGATGTTTCTTGAACAACGAAGAAACCAGTAGGTAGGATCTACTTCACAGGAGAGCACACAAGTGAGCATTACAATGGTTATGTTCATGGAGCTTATCTCGCAGGTTTGTCTTCCAAGACCACTGTATTAATTAGTTAGTTCAATGACTTACGTGCTCCCAAGATTTTATGATATTGTATGGATGACATATCTGTCATGATGTATTATTAGGCATTGATTCTGCAAATTTGGTGATCAAATGCATCAAGAAGAAAGATTGCACTTTCAAGATCTTGCCAAAGGATTCCTAACATTGTGAAGGTATATGTGTGTACATTTCCGTTTGTGGTAGTGAAGCACTTTCCTCCTTAATAATGACTACCGAGTTAATACAAGAAAAGTACTATAAATTCAAATACAGGTGATCGTTTCTCAAGAACATTTTTATCCATTATCAACCAATTCAAAGTAAAGATGCTTATCCTTCGTGTTTTTCCTTTTCTTTTGAAGTTCTAAATTTTGTACCTTATTTATGGATGATGTATGACGTTTAAGTTGTCTGTCGTTACTTGATCTGGTAGTTTCTCATAATTAAGTGTTTGAGTATAATATATATCAATTATCGTTTACAAAAATATATATATATAACGTCCAAATTCCTTAAGTTTCTTACTGATATGCATGTTACCTACCACTTGGCGTTTGAATCGTTGATGCAGGCTAGCTAGATCAAGAATAAGATGGAGACTTCAATTTTAAAACCTATTGGAGGTTGCAGACTTGAAGATCATTTGATTTATGCTTAATTTCTCCTTCAAAAGTTGCAGTTTTATTTTTCCTTTTCTGGTCCAAGAATCCTTTGGTGTTTTTTTTAATGGCAAATTTTTTGGTTGTACTGCACCAAAGAAAAATAAACAATTGAAAAATCACGTCATGCTGGTTTGACTCTGTTTCTTGTTGATTGTTGAGGGACAATCATGCCTATAGGTTTTTTTGGATATGGAAAATATCTGAAAATATTGCATTTGGCTTAAAGTTTTCAAAAAAACTTAAAGTTCCAATTAATTTCCATGTCCACAGGTGTGAAAAAAAATCTTAAACAAAGAAACTACTCTCTCCTAATCTCATGCTGATTTGTTGTATTACATGTATTCATAAATACTATTATATTTCTCAAAAATTTATTTGTGTTTTATAATTTGATGTAATTTGAATGAAGGGACGAATCTAACTCTGTTTGTTTACTTTAAGCATGCAATGTTCATTGAGCTTTAATTGAACATCCAATTTAAAGTTTGTCTTGTCATTGAAAAGTCCCAGCACGTTTTTTTTTTTTTTGTAAACGGTTATTGATATATATTACATTTAAACACTTGATTATAATAAACCACTACCAAGTGATGTAATATATATGAAATATGTTCGTTACTGTGGTCTTCATTGACCACCTTCCAACGTCTCTTACTTGGTCACAAAGATCAAACATTATATTCTTTTATACACTCCCATTATTCATGAGAAGTCTAAAATTATTTTCTTTTCTCATTATTCACGGAAAGTACAAATTTTTATTTGCATTCTCATTATTCATGAGAATGTCCTTTATTTTCATTAACTATGGAGATATTCCTTGATCCCATCAAGTTCACAAACTTGATAAACGTACTTTTATTTCTTCTTTTTCCACAATATCACAAATATAATGATATTGTATTTCAATATGTTTTCCTTTTGAACTATTAACACCACTATTATAAGACTAATTGCAGCTTGGTTGTTACAATATATATCTATTGGACCATTTATCAAATTAAGGTTTAGATCATTCAAAAACCTTTTTATCCAAATAACATGTGTGGTTGCTGTACTACAGGCAACATATTCAGCTTCCTGTGTGTATTTGGCTACACATCCTACTTTTTACTGTCCTTAGACACAACACCACCCCCAAAGATGAACAAATGTCCCGATTTAGACTTTCCATTATCTTTGTTACCACCAAAGTCTGCATCAGAATAACCAAGGACTTTAAGCTCATTCGCTTGATAAGTAAGCTTGTAGTGCAAAGTTCCTTTCATGTATTTCATTATTCTTTTAATAGATTCCCAATGTATCGTTCTAGGATTGCTTGGGTATCTACTTGCCAAACTTACAAAATATACCAAATTTGGTCTAGTACACAACATTGCATACATTAAATTTCCAACTACTTCGGAATATGGTACTTTCAAAGGTTGTTTTCCCTTTCCAAGACATTGATCCTTACTTAACCTTTTCCCAAAAACATATGGTGTAAGGGTTGAAAATAATTTTTCATTCTAAACCTTTTTAGTATTGTACGTAAGTATTTTTTCTGATTTATACTCAGTGTTCTAGATTTCCGATCCCTTAGGATCTGAATTTCAAGAACATAGGATGCTTCCTCCATGTCGTTCATCTCAAATTTTACGCTAAGTTCTTCCTTTATTTTATTCAACATGTCAATGTCAGTTTCGACAAACAAAATATCATCCACATACAATGATAATATCACAAACTTACTCTCACTTTTCTTGACATATACACAATAATCTAATCTTTTTGAAACAAATCCCATCTTGACATTTACATCATGGAACTTGCGATACTATTGTCTAGATGCTTGTTTTAAACCATATATTGATCTATTTAGCTTACACACTTTGTCTTCATATCCTTCTACCTGAAATCCTTCAGGTTGTAACATAGAGTTTTTTCCTGCAAATCTTCATTTAGAAATGCAGTTTTTACATCCATCTGATGCAATTCCAAATTTAAATGTGTAACAATAGCCATTATTATTCTTACAAATGCGAATTTAGCCACAGGTGAATAAATTCCCTGAAAACCAATTCCCGACTTTTGTGTATAACCTTTAGCTACTAACCGGACCTTATATTTATTAATAGATCCATCAGCCTTTAATTTTTTTTGGAATATCCATTTGTATCCTATAGCCTTCCTTCCTTTAGGTAAATCACACAATTCCTATACTTGATTCATTTTCATGGAATTAATCTCATCATCCATGGCTTCAAGTCATTGATCCTTTTCATGAGATTCAATGACATCTTTATATGTCATAGGTTCCATGTAATTTTCTTCCATGTCTACTAATAAACAAGAAAGCTCACAAGAATACAAATGATAATCATCCATCTATGTTGGTTGATGTCTCATTCTTTTGTTGTTAATAGGTTCTACTAGTTCTCCATTCCTATTTATAGTTTCATCATTTTCATTTATTGACTTTTTTTGGCTATCTTCCACAATTTCCAAAGGTTCAATTTTATTTTCCATATTTTGTTCCCCTTCTATCACAAAGTCTTGTTCTTGGAAATCATTAAAATAATCATTACCCACTACAAGTAATGGCTCCATTTCTATCTCATTTTCTTCCTTTTCATCTAAATTTTCTAGAAAAATCGCATCTTTGTATTCAATGATTCCCTTATCTTTATGGTAAAATTTATAACTAAAAGAATTCTCAGAATAGCCTATAAATCTACATTTAAGTGTTCTAGATTCCAACTTATCTCTTAACTGTCCAAGAATAAGTATACAAGTTATAGATCCTCATTTCCTTAAATAATGTAAATTGGATTTAGTTTCAGCCCACAACTCATAAGGTATGCTAGGTACAGATTTGAAGGGTATTTTGTTTAATACATGATTTGTTGTAAGTAAAGCTTCTCCTCAAAAAGTTTTAAACAGACCTGAATGTAAAAGCATACATCTAATAGAATTCATTAAAGTTCTGTTTTTTCTTTCTGCCACACCATTTTGTTGAAGTGTATAAGGCATTGTAGTGTGTCTTTTAATTCCATGCATTTCACAAAACAGTTCAAATTCTTTAGAATTATATTCCCAACCTCTATCTAACCTTAACATCTTAATGTTTCTTCCAAGTTGCTTTCCTACTTCTAGCTTATATTTCTTGAAACATGTTAATATCTCACTCTTGTGAGATATTAAATATACATAAGTATATCTAGGAAAATCATCTATAAAAGTCACAAAATATTCTTTGTGATTGTATGTTTTAACACTAAGTGGACCATACACATCAGAATGAATTAAGCCCAACAATTCATCTGATCTATGTCCTATACCAAAGGATTTCTTAGTCATTTTTCCAACAAAGCAATGTTGACATTTTTCTAATTTCATGTCATTAATATTAAGTAACATGTTCATTTTTATCATTTGATTCATTTTAAACTTATTAACATGTATCAATCTCAAATGCCACAATTCTAGGTGTGCAAATGGATACAGTATATCCATAAAATATCCGTATGCGAATACGGATATCCGTATCTTCCTAGGAGTAGATACAGATACGAATACGGATATGGTTTTTTGAATTTGAGCGAATACGGATACGGATATCCGTATATATATATATAGACAACTTTTTATATCTTAACATTTAACCATTAGATTAAAAATCTAAACCGCTAGATTTGATCAAAACTATTTAAAATGTTTGTATATAAAAGATCAAGTGATTTTGAAATTCCTAAGTATTAAAGTTAACATGTACTTGTTATAACTTATACAGAACCATTGAATTTGATATGAATAGATTTATATGTTATAAGTTTATAAATGATATAGATTTTAGTGTGTACGTAATCTAGATGATACATATTAAGATCCATGGATTACATTTTAGTTTTGAAACTTATAACTTAGAGATTTAGTGATTCTTGCTATAAAACCGTTGAATTTGTACATGAATAGATATATATATTAAAAGTTTCTAAACGATGTAGATTTTAACATGTATTTAATCTAAATAATGTAGATTAAGATTCATAGATTACAATTTGATTTTGTCAAATTATTTATCTACTTTACGAGGATTTTACTTTGTCACTTATAGGATTTTACTAACTTTAATTAACAAAATATGTTCTAAAATATGATAGTTTTTTATTAATCATTAATTAATTATACATCCATAATAATGGAATATTAAAATTTGGATTCATAACTTCATCTCTTTTTAGAAAAGGTAAGTCTAACTTATCATTATGTCTAATTTATTTTTATTTTTGATATATATTATTTTTATTTCATTTATACTAAATAACTTAAAATATATAATTATATGAAAATATTGTTAATTGTTTGATTAATTATGTAATGTGTATATCGCCATATCCGTTTTTATATCCGACTTTATTCATATCCATTCCGTATCCGTATCCATTTTTTAAGGATATGAATATGTAAATTTCCTATCCATATGATATTCGTATTCGTATCTATATCCGCATTTCGAAAAATGAAACGGATATGATAACACCCCTTTACGTACCGTATCCGATCTGTTTACACCCCTACACAATTCACATTCAGATAAATAACATAAGGAATAACTAGAAGCCATATCAATTTTATTTATTTCATTATTGATTACAACAATTCTGAATAAATCATGTTCAGGTACATAAGTTCCCATAGCAAAAACCTTTTATCTTTCCCAATGGACACACGTTTATTGTAAAACTGCTGTAGACACCCCGATTTTGAGGTGACTCATAGATGAGCTTTCCATATGTTGCTTTGGATGTGGCTAACCCTTGAATCCAATTAGTTAAACCAAAACCTATAGTAGGCCCATAGCCCAATTAGAAGTCTAGACAAGTAGGAGAGAGAACCTAGCTAGAGCACCAATGTGGAGCACCTGTTTGGAGCATCGAGTAGGAGCACTACAGTGGCACACCTACCTGGCACACCTAGCTAACACACCTAACTAGCGCACATACCTGGCGCCCATCCATTTCTCAGGCTGCTGGCTGCTGGCTTTCCACCTCCCATGGCTGTTACCTCTACCAGCGAATATGCCATGGAATCTTCCAGGCTTTTCTTCTACGAAGCTCCTTGCTTTCCCAGGAGTTACCTTTGAAAAATCCCTATATATAGACCCCTATAGGCAGCCATTTGGGGTTAGACACACACAGCTACAGCCAGCATTCTCCAGAATTCTGCAACTATCCACTTGAGCTCTCAAGCTTTTCCTTGCATCCAGAGATATTCTCAGCCCTTCCAAAGCATCAATGAGCTTATTATCTTGGGTCTTCTTTGAAGGAACATCTTGGACAAGGTAGGCCCTTCCCACTTCTCCTTTAAGTTCTTATTCTTTTGCATTGAAATAAGGCATGCTAGAAACTTCACATATGGTCTGATTTTTCTGTGTTTTCATGATGAATTTACTTGTCCTCCTTGCAAGATGCTCTCCATGCAAATCTACACTTTTGTTTTCATGTTGCCTGTATGAGCTATTTTTTTCTTACTATTTCTTTGCACGTAGATCCATGCCAAGCACCTAAATATTAAGTTATGCAGTAGAGATATTCTTGGTATGATCATCACTTACATATGTTTTGTTGGGTCTACTTGTTTCATGTTTGTTCTTTTGCATTTTGTATGCGTTTCTGCCATGAACCCATTAAATCATCTTGTTTTAATCAAATGATAGTAAGATGACTTTGATCATATGCATTCTGTCATGCTTTCAGCTTTTAACATCCGCATGAATCAACCTGCATTAGTATAAATCACCCATCTCTATTCTAGATCAGATTGCAGTCTGATCCAGATTTTCTAGGGTGCACCAATCTGGAGCACTTATATGGCGCACCTGAGTGGCGCACCAACCCAAAGCATCACTCTGGCGCACCTTTCAGAAGCACCAAACAGGTCAGAGAGTAAAACATTCACTTTTGCATACCTATCTGCATGGTTTTCTGAATGACTTTGAGCCTGATTCTTTTACTGCTCGTTCTTTGATATTCCATGATTTTGCATGCATGTTTTCAGTTTAGAACAAGACTGTTTCCTAGTTATTTTCCCCTTTGAATGTTCAGTCCTTGATCGGAATCTTGTAGGTTGGTTGCACTTTACTCTTACATGGAGAACCTTATGCATCAGTCCATGATTCAGTGACATGGCTGAGTCTTGCTTCTTTCATTTTAGCATAACTAGGTGGGGTCTTGTGTGAGGCTACCAGTCCTTGAGCACAAGGTCCACAAGTCATTGCACTTGCATTACTTTCACTTTTAAGGCATATTTTCCAAGTTTTGCGAAGGATTTTACATTGCATACTTTCTAGAATGCATTCTAATGTGATTTGGCACTGCATGGATTTCTGTTTTCCCTCAGCACATCTTTCTGGCCCACAGAGGAGCACCTAGGTGGCGCACCAGACTGGAGCACCAGTCTGGCGCACCAAACAGGCACACTGGCCTATTTTTCGGTAGCACATAGCCACTTTTGCATGGTTTTCTGGCATAATTTTTGTTTCGATTCGCCTCTGGTTTTTTCTGGTTTTCCTCCTTGACATACCAGGGAGGCATGACTCTGTTTTTTAACCATTTTATGCCTGTTAGATTGCATTTGGCATATAGCAAAGCAAGGATGAAAAATCACTCGAAATTGATATATCTATGATTTTATTCATGCAATGACTTTGCATCGGCACTTGACCCGACATACGAGTGATACTTCTTGAGCATTAGGACACACCCCTGCACATCATGCACCCGTATTTTAGACACCACACACTTTAGCATGGCATGGCATATCGCCCTCAAGTGTACAAAAAATGCTGAAAAGCCGACATTTCATAAGCAAATGAGAAACCAATAGAAGACCGATTTATTGGGCGCACAAGGGTGCCTAATACCTTCCTCGTGCGTAACAGGGATCCTTACCCATTTCTGGTTTATGACCTGCTTTTCCATTGCATGATTTGCATGTTTTATATGATTTTCCTCGTCTTCCATTTTAATAGACTAGGTGGCGACTCTTGCATTTGCATTTTTATTTTATTGTTTTTGCCATGACTTTGCCGACCCTCGTGCTTTTGGCCTTTCACACCGAAGTCCTTGAGGCTGTCGCCGGCATGGTTACAGGAACTGGCGACTCTGCTAGGGATAACCAGATCCCGGCTTTGTTTTGATTTCTCTTTTGCTTCAACTTTCTCCTTGCTTGCTTTTTTCCATGCATGCTTTTTTATCCTTTTTAGTGGTGTCTTTATGCATACATGCCTTTTGTAATGTTGTTCTTTCCTTTTACACGTTTGCCATGTCACCACTATTGCACATAATGTGTACATACTTCTGTTTGTTAATCGATGGCTAAATTGTATGTTTATTTCCCTTTTTTGTATGTGCCATGTTTAGGAGAAGTAGAGACATGTTTGCTCTCCCCTTTTGTTAATGAAAACATAAAAACCAAAATCAATAAATCAAGCAAACTAGTGACAAATTGCAAATCTTCCCCCATGGTTTAATAAGTTTGCAAGTAAAAGACTCAAAGCATACTTTGCATACATCATATAGGGCATGCATCTTCTCCTCTCCTAGGATCACCTATACAGTCTGCGAAGGACATTTTTCGGTGGCTCATCCTATGGCTTTGGTGTGGGATGAAAAATCGGATTTGTCCCCCCTTGTCCGGGGTCGTGTAGGTGTAGTAGAGGGTACAACCTACTACTTCGGCAGAGGTCGAGGCTCCGAAAGCACCACCTGTTCACTGCCTAGGCTATGGCCAGGATTTAGAACGGGGACCTTACTTTTTCTAAACTCGAGTCGAAGACCCATTCACCCCTATGTGAACTGGAGTAGACAGCTTAATAAGACATCCCTAGATTGTGAGATAGTGCATAATAGAAGCATTCATTTGCATCTCATACCACCATAATCATTGCATCTTTTATAACTTGTTTGTTTTTGTGCGTAGGATTTTTGGTCTGTGAGTTTCCTTAGCTTGAGATCGAGATCTTTCCTTTCGCAAAACTCTGTTTGCGACCATGCTTTTGATTGCGTCTCCCGAGTTATCCGTCACTTCTGACAATAGCTCGTCCTAGGATCCATCCTATCCTTCCCAGCTGCAATCCAATCCTTACTCGCTCGCGATCCACGATGGCCTAGCATGCCAACGAGTCCCTTTCCCCTGCTGTCCAGGAGGAGGTCCCTGTCTCGAGACACTATTCCTTTGTGTCTGTTCCAGTCATCTCTGATGCCTCCACTTTTGTATTAGCCTCTAAAGGACCTCCACCACCTCATTTCCGTGACCCCGTGGCAACCCCGCCTTCGGGACCACCTACCTGATCTTCTCCTGCTGTCAGGGCCACAACAATTGAGTCTGTTTCCCCTCAGGACTATGTGTTTACTAGCCCTCCTCCCACAGCAGCTATTTCAGTAGTAGCCACCCCTCAATTTAGTCAACTAGGATCTCAACCTCTTGTTTCCTCCCCTGTCTTGCCTCCTTCTCTTGGAACCACCGGCGATGATCCCATGACCGCGCAACTGCAACAAATGTCAGCCCTCGCCCAGCAGTTGTAGCGATTGGCACTGGCACTCCAGCCCTTCTCAGCTTTATCTTTCTCGGCTCCTGAGTTGCCTGCGCAACCGGCTTTAGGACCACAGTTTGCATCCACTGCACTCCCTCCACAATTGTCGCCATCCCTTGTCTCTCCGGCAATAGGGGTGTCAACACTACCTTTTGTTGCACCAGCACAGTACCCACCACAACATGCATCCCTCCTATCTAGTGGCCAGCCCCCTAGGCCGACGGGAGCAAAACCCACCGTGAGCATTGTACCGGATACCATCCCGGTCCAACAGTTGTTGCTCCCACATTCTGCACCACTCATTGCACCACCCCCTGCATTATCCTCCCCTTTTTATCACACACAAGCCTCATCTTTTATCCCACAGCACACTGCACCCATGCACGGGTACACTGGCCATCCTGTTGTAGCACCAAACGACGGAATGGTGGATCCAGAGGAGCCTTAGGGGCAACCCATACGGTGTACGCGGCACCTGCCTCTACTGCACAGTCCACAGCTGCAGTAGCTCCAGATGCTCTCCTCGCGAGAGTAAATGATCTAGAACGCACTCTACGACAAGTGCAAGGTGGGGATCGCCAGTCCTACCATATCCGAGACCTCTGTTATTTCCCAGAGGTGACTCTCCCCCCGAATTTTCATATTTCAGAATTTGAAAAATACAATGGTAGGGGTTGCGCAATTGCCCATCTCAAAGCCTATTGCAGAGACCTCGCTCAGCTCCAGGCTGACGAAAGGTTGTTAATCCACATGTTCCAGAAGAGTCTTACAGGGCCCACGTTGAAGTGGTTCATTTCCCTCAAGATGGCCACCATTAGGACTTGGGACGACCTAACACAAGCGTTCCTGGAACAATATTCCTTTAATCTTGACTTAGTCCCCAAGCGAGAGGACTTAGTCGCTCTCAAGTAGAGACCCTAAGAGACATTTGGGGAGTATCTTGGACATTGTCGCTCTTTGGCTTCACAAGTCAAAGATAGACCCTCTGACGAGGAGTCTATTGAGATAGTGATTCGGGGAGCATAGCCAGCGGTCGGGGCTCTACTTAGCATCCAACCTGTCACCACTTTCTCTACACTGCTTCGGGCGGGCGCCCGTGTTGAGAGTTCACTGCGCGGCGGCAATTTTCCAGTACTCTCTGCATTTGCCAAACAGGCCACTGCCTCACATAGTGGCCCTAGAAGCAGCAGCAACAACAACAACACCAATCCACCCAAGAGGCGAGATCCCTCAAAAAATATTGTTTCTTATATCAGATCCCCTGCTGCTCCGGCAAATGTCTGCCTGCCCCCACAGCGCCAAATAGTTTATGCACCCACGCCTACACCTAGAGCACAGCATGCATCACACACTACTCCCACTGCCACACCAGTATATCCTAACCCACCGGCCAGGATGCGCCCACCGTTGGCACACCCACAGCCGAAGCGACAACGCCTTGACAGGCGCCACTAGACCCCTTTAGTGGAGCCTTTGAGCATGGTATTCCCTAAAGTCGCATCCTTGCTGAGGCTGCCCGAGGTGTGCCCTCCGCCTAATCCGCTGCCAGCCTGGTACAATGCCAATGCGTTCTGCAATTTCCATCGGGTGGCTGGCCACTCGATGGACAATTGTTTGACACTCAGGGACGCTATCCAGGATTTGATTGACCAGAAGGTCATAGTGATTGATACCCAGGCAGCCACCCCAGCACATACCCCAGTAGCCGCTCCAGCACAACCAGCACACCCTTGCATAGTTAGTCAACCCTTGCCACAGCATCCTTCTTCGGGAGCGCCAGGTTCCTTGGGAGTCAATTTTGTTTCTTCTGCTTCTCTTTCTCTTGCTCCTTCTGAATCTGTTTCTTCCCCCATCTACCCAACCGACTTGATTCATCATGAGTCGTCTCCTTTTCCCCACCATTTGTATCGTTCTTTCCTCGATAACTCCGAGGAATCTATTTTTATGATCCGTCTTGTCGTCGAGTCAGAATACTCTGAGGTGCCACTTGTAGTATATCCCCAGCCTCCAACTCCAGTTTATTTATCCGCCTGGTACCAATCTAGGCCAAGTCAGCAAGCACACCCTCAGGCCCACCAGTACCCTCACCAATACTCCCAGCATCCTCAGGTTTACACCCTTACTCGCCCATATCCTTCAACTGCACCTGTACAATTAGCAACCCGTCCCCCGGTTGTTGTTACTCTGACCCATGACACGCATCATGTTCCGTACAATTATGCCACAAGGATGTGTGCAGAAGTGACACGATCGGGCAGAGTGTACAAACCCCCAACAGCTAGGCCTAACCCCTGAAATGGGAAGTTTGCCTCAAAACTCACATGGCAAATGCTTCTTAATCATTGTCACCGTTATCAAGTAATAAGAATATAAAAATCATTTTTGTATCATCAACTAATCATCAAGTATTCTTTATGATTTTAGATGGCCGGATTTGGTAGAGGCGGTCAATGATCTAGTGGTTCTGGTGGAGGTGGTTCATCGGAGGATCGAGAGATTGATCCTAGTGGATATACGAGTGCTCAGTTGCTTGAGTTCATTCGTTCACAGGGTCTGACACCACCTCAGGTTAGATAGACACCTCCGACCACTTTGGTTGAGGCTCCCACCTCTCCTCCTGTGTT